>JACM01012959.1:0-28065 GCA_000787095.1 Periophthalmodon schlosseri
AGAGAGAGAGGGGAGAGAGAGAATGAGAGAGGGAGGGGGTAAGAGAGAGAGGGGAGTGAGAGAGAGAGAGGGGAGAGATGGGGTAAAGGTGAGAGAAGGGGGTAAGAAAGTGAGAGACAGGGGGGTAAGGGAGAGGGAGGGAGAGGTGTGAGAGGGAGAGAGGGAGGGGAGTAAGAGAGAGAGGGAAGGGGGAGAGATGGGGTAAAGGAGAGGGAGGGAAGGAGGGAGTTAGAGTCAGAGAGGTTGGGGGGTGAGAGAGAGCTTGGAGGAAAAAGAGGGAAGGAAATAGAGAGATGGGAGGGAGAGATATTGGTTGTGGGGAGAAAGGGAGAGAGAATTGTGAAAGGGAGAGTAATGGAGAAAAAAATAGATAGATAGATTCATCCCAAAAAGGGGAAATTCAGGATTTAGAAAGAAGGTGGAAGAAGGAGAAGGAGAAAGTGAGAGAAAAGGGTGGCAGGAGATAAAGAGAGTGTATGGGTGAGGGGTGAGAGAGAAAAAGGGAGAGAGGGGGACAGATAGAGAACAAAAGAGTGAGCGAGAGAGGGAGAGAAAGACAAATAAACATGTTCTCTCTGTAACTGATACCTCTGCTTTTTAAAGGTAAACTATGTAACTTTTCTGTTTGAATGTCCACTACCTGGTTAAAAAAAAAACAAAAAAAAAAAAAACTAACATTCAATAATATGGTTTATTACCTTTCCAAAGATCTCATTTTATAAGTTCACCCTCTTGTCTCCATGGAGGCAGTTTAATGAGAAGTTTAATGCCATACAGAGAAACATCTCTATGGAGACAACAGGTGGCGGCCCTCCATAAACTTCACACTTTTTACTGTTTTAAGTTTTTCAGTACCAAAGACCAGCAGATTGAGTGAAATAGCTAATGAAAAATCCCATGTTTTAAGGTAATTAAAACAGAAATAATGTCCAGTGTGTTGAAAATATATCAGAAGAGAGCGGGCGGAGGTAACAGAGCTGGAGAAGGTGATTTGTGTTTGGACGTGAGGTTGTGTCTTCTCTTGTCCCTCTGAGCTTCTTAAACAGTGAGTGGTTGTGACACGAGGACTTGGGTTTGTTTCTGAGTGTGACTGGGACGGAGTTAGGTGAGAACGGATTGAGTCTGCACCTTTCACCCCGAGACAGGTGCGGTCCTGACACAGTGTGGACTGAGTCTGCACCCGTCACATGAGACACTATGTGCTTCGGACAGGTCCTGCAGCTCACATTATTCACTCTACTTCAATTATAACAGAAAGACCGGGGTTTTTATAGCCACAAAGAAAAATATTATCCTTCCCTAAATATCTACTCTCAACATTGATTTTCTCTGTCCAGTACTACAATAACTCCTTTTTACAAATAGTTACAAAAATATCTAGCATATCTTTATGGCATTTAGTACTTAACTTTAACTGAATCATTATTTCACAATTTGTTCATTGAAAACTGCAATTTTGATCTAAAATTTTGATCTGATTGCTCTGCCCCCCTTGACATTTCACTGTAGCAAGCAGCAGTTTCATTTGATTTTGCTGATGAAAAATGGTTAGTTGACATTTTTTAGTTCTTCATGTTTGATGAACCAAGAATTAGTACAAAGCTGTAGGAGTAGGAAGGGGGTAGGGGAAAACGGAAATTTCAGGGCGCTCGTGGTTTCAATGTATAGGACTATAATGGACCACTCAGATTGTCAGATTCTACAGTAGAATGTGATGATGTTATAATCCCAGATGGAGCCAGTTTCCCCTATTTTTAACGTACTTTGTTATGAAATATCCAAAAAGTAAATTCACTAATGTTGAATCTGTTAATTTCTATTTTTGACTAGACTAAAGAACTTGCTATAACCACAAAAATCTGGATTTTAACAATATTTATTTCGATATCTGTGTAATCCCTCAGTCGCCCAGATCTGAACCATAGCAAAAGAAAAATAAAATCTGTCAAGTGGACAAAACGTTGTAGGAGTGAAGACGTTTCGCTGCTCATCCAAGTCCGCCGTACATCTCCATCTCAAAGACACTAACCACTCCTTTGAAGATAGCGAGGTACAGATCTTTGCCAAAGAAAAGAAATGATTTAAGAGGGGAGTTAAAGAAGCAGTTTTGTTAGGAAAGACGATCCTTCCTTGAACAGGAATGGGGGCCTTAGACATCATCTGTCCCCCATCTATAACTCCATCCTCAAACCCAAAGAAAACAAAGGAAACAAAGAAAACAATAGGGCTAGCCAGGATGCTAATATGTATGAAAGCGCCCATTAAGAGCTGAATGAATATGCTAAGTAGGACTCAGGCACAGTGCACATTTAATGTAGCACAATAGACCATGCCTACAAACAGAAACAGTAAATAATAGGGTTTGGAGTTTCAGTGTAATTAGCTCCTCCCCTCAGACAGATATAAGGCAGTGTCCACCAGTAATTTGACCAGAACTGAAGAATTGGCTTGGATGACTAGCGAAACAACCTTTTGTCCAGTTGACAGATTTTATTTTTCTTTTGCTATAACATTTAACTAGCTTCCCCCATCTGTATTAAATATTATTGTCCCATAGAATGTTGTGATGTCATCTGAAACATCATCTTGACTGTTTTGGTTTGGGAAATTCTCCAACTTGAAATACTTGCCTATAGCTAACTGTTTGTCAATCTTTCATTTATTTGTAAAATTCTCCAACCAAGTGCATTTACAAGGGTGGCCACTGGGGTTTTCCTGAGAAACCAATGGACAGAAAAATAATCTCATGTAAAATAGACAGTTTGAACACGATTTCTCAGTAAATGAAATGTCCCCTCTTCACTGTATGAGCACAACAACCTTGTGCTGCCGATAGAAGGTTAGATCTCCCAAACAGCGTAATAACTGCGCGGTGTCATTGGATGCACAAAGCGGCATTGTATGTGAGGCTGCCACTGTTCATTTAATCAGAGCCTCTATTGTGAAGCAGGTAATACCCTCAAGAGCCCGCCACAAAACGCCATATTTATGAGTAAATTAAAGGGAAATTGGATCCTTACTCAGAGGACACTTGTTTGGCTCTATCAGACACCTTCACACTGCTCTCTCACTGCACAATTCAAAGGATTTGTTTATCTTTTGGAGTTCTTTGAGAGTTCTAACAATGGGTTGAAAAGAGACGCTTCAAAATAGCATTGTTTTATTTTTATAATCAGGGTCAGCCAAGTCTAATCGTCAATGGGTCCCGCTAAATCATCAATTGAACTATTCTCTTTATTGGAATGTGAGAGGAGGGAGTTATTTTGCATTATTACCAATTTGTGAGCAGGAGCTGAGTAGTTTTGATTTTAGATAAAAAAAAGATAAAGTTGCACTATGTAACTTTTCTGCCATTCCAGCTGGTAGAGTGTTTTTCCACTGATCTGAAGGTCGGCGGTTTGAATCCCGCTCTCGACGTAAACGCCATAGGTTGAGCATTCAGATCCACTGACCCACAGATGAATGCTGTCGTTGTGTCCTTGGGCAAGACACTTAACCCACCTGGGTGAGTGGTTCCTTGATGTAAAGCGCTTTGAGTGACTTGAAGGTGGAAAAGCGCTATATAAAAATTTGACCATTTACCATTCATCAATTATAGGTGTTTATATAAAAAGAAAATGCAGATCTGACTTGTAACTTAGTCTGTTTAAGTTTAATGTCATACGAATGTGCAACAGTCCTGGCAAAGCAATACCACCTTCATGGAGACAAGCAGGTGGTGAAAAGTTACATTGTGCACCTTTAAAGATGGGACGGAAAAACCCAGAGTGCAAAAGTTTATGCACAAATAGTGTTATCTAGTTACAGTATCACCAACTCAAACTGCACCAACACTGAGGCTATGCGCAAACCTGAGGCCATGTGAGCACCACGATGTACACCTGCATGAAGAAACATTAAAACATCTCATTTTACTCCTGGACAAAATCAGGAACAAGCCAATCAATACTCAGCAGAGAGCCAAAGCAGAGGTAGGAGCTGAGTCAGGGGCAAAACTATGCAAAAATAAACTCCTTAGAACAGGTGGTGGTGAGTCAAACCAAACAAAACCAGGCATTAGTGAGCTGCACAGAGCAGCACTGTCCTGGTAAAACATCTCAAGCAGGTGGTGTAGTTATCTCACAGTATTTGAGATAATTCCCACTTTTTTCACTGAAACTAAACTTCCTTTTGTCTTTTCCAATGGCGAGATGAGTGCTTACATTTTTCCGTTTAACATCCTTAGAGAGATAGATTCGCAACAAACTAGACAGGTATTTTGATGCTCATATAGTTTCAGTAAACACATTTCTACATTTTTATTTTTTATCTCAATTTCATAGATCACAATTCACTTGCAAACTGGTTTTACTCATCAGGATCTGGCAACCCGAAGTGAGGAACTCATTCTGTTTTATGTTTAGATAATCGTCTTGAGACCCAAACCATAAAAGAGCCACTACACAAAAAATGCCCCTTTATTTTCAGCTGCATGACCACCATAGACTGCATATACATATAAATGGACATAGCTAAACTGCTAGCCGCCGTGTTCCAAATAGGAAGTGATCATGGGCGCGATACCGCTCCATCGACTCCATCTGTGTTCGTATTAACCCGCTGTACATTATACTTTTTATTTCACTATTTTGTCTATACGTGAAGATATGAACATAACAGACCAATGAGGCGCCTTCTTTCCCCGAGGTCGCGCTCGCTAGTGTTACCAACAGGTTTGATTGACAACGTTGCCAAGCGCCCAGCCCCTGCCAAACTATTGCTGCGGGAAAGAAGGGACGTTATCTTCAACAGCCTTGGTCCTGATTAGCACTTTGGTTGCTATGATACGCGCAGATTTTCAAATATGGATCTTGGCTTCAAATTAGCCACTATAACTGCTAGCCTCAAGTGGCTTGATTTGGCTGGAGCCGAACGCTATGGGTGACGTCACACTTCTTTATGCAGTCTATGATGATCACTCAAGACCAAAGTGTACCCCTTACCAATGGCTGATATATGGAGTTAGCTCATAGCGTCTTCTCTGCTTCACTCCTCTGTTTTTTTCTTATTTCCCTGATGATTTCCACACACAGATGTTTGTTGTCATATTTGTAGAGTTTATCCACGGTTCCGCCTGTGATCGCGGTCGTCCCGAAGGATGGCAACGCTGCCAGGCTCCAGACAGGGCCAGAGCCAATGGTAATGGGCCCCTGGACGCTGCTCAGGGTGAGTGATGCATAATGAGCCTGTATAAATATGCATGGGTCACTGGGTGGCCATTAGAACGCCACAGGAACAGGTCAGGCACACACCAGCAGCAAAGACTCAGACATGATGTTCTCAGGCCAGATTTCAGAGGTGGGTAGTACTCACAGTTACATTTACTCATTGTACTTTTCTAGCAGCATATTTTTACTCCTACTTGATATTTTTATAAGTAACAGTACTCTAACTTGAGTACAAGTTTTGGTTCCTCTTCCCACTGTGAGTAAGTCTAAGTGACAAAAGCTTTATGTTGACAACTTGAAATGATTTGAACATTTGTGTTTCTTGCAGCTCCTTCAGATATGATTTAGTTTGGCTCATTTTTGTGTCTATCCTTTGAAAATACCAGATTTTGTGCATTATTTAATGATTTGTCCTTCAAATTACATTAACTTCAAAATTATAAATCAGATATTATGTCCCAACAGTTACTCTTTAAGTTACCCTTACTTGAGTAATAGTTTTCCCAAATACTTTTTTACTCTTACTTCAGTACTTTCTTGGACCACTGCTTTGTACTTCTGTTGGAGTTATATTATTCTGAAGTAAAGTTACTATTACTTGAGTACATTTTTTGGCTACTCTACACACTTGTGCCTGTGCATATTGTTTTATCTCCGCATGAAAGTACAAATACAATTTTACTAATAGTGCAAATGGTGCTTTAGCCAGACCTCAAAGACACATTTTAAAATATTTTGTTACATTTACATAATTTTTAATTAAGCATTAACAGAGACAAATCCTGCACACCGTTTTACTTGCAAATTGTGAATTTTATTAGGACATCAACAACGTTTCAGCACTAGGCCTTCATCAGACATCCAGTAATTTAAGCATTAAACAACGAGGCGCCGAGTCTTAGAACACCATAACGCTTTGTGGGTTTCTTTCATTTGGATTTTTCACACTACTCTTTAATGATAGGAATAAAATAATGATCACACTGGCTATGTTCACATACACACCAAAATCTGATTATTATCTGATTTCTGGACATGGTTACTATGGTCGTGGTTTGCTGCTTTTGTGGCCGACTGGCTGGCACATTGAGCAATTTTTAAAGTATTTAAGTATTATTATTATTATATATTATTATTATTTTAATCTTTTAAAACTAAGAACCTTGTGCAGTTCAAAGGACAGAAGTATAGGACTATTGGATTGTGTGATTTGAGCAATTTGTTTATCCTGTATCCACTGCGACCCTGCATGGATCTAGCTATGCCCGCCAGCTAGTTCTGAAATGCTACAGACTTTTTCTAACAATACAACAGGCTTTCTACACCAAATATGGCAGAAGACGTTCCAGAGAGAATGGCCTGTCTCATCACCGACCAAAACAACAGAGCAGAGACTGAGGCTTAGGAGAGGCTTTCCTGTTGTGTCTCCAGAGTTCACCTGGCTCCCCTTGGACACTGCTGGAATACCCGGACTTACCAGGACAGAGAGGACATAGAGGAGGGACACTTTTATCCTGAGGACTGTTACTCACCTCAAACTGCACTGACACCGGATCTGTTGAGCTGCACTGAGACTTTTATTTGAGCTTTTTATTACTGCTCAATGTGATTAAATTGCCCCTTGGGAACAAATAAAGTGATATTGACGGATTTATTTAAGATTGTTTAAATGACAACTGCACAATCTTATGTGACTAATCAGAACAGAAGGACTATAACTATCACAAGATTTCACCGTTTACATGTCATTTGAATGGACTTATAACAAAACAATCAAATAATAATAAGATTTCGAGAGCACATGTAACTGCAGACACTGTTTAGCCTCCATCAGTGACTTCCAGCACTTAAACATGACCTGAGCCTGCATATGTCCGCGCTCACTGCTAGAAGAAGAGCGTAAACATCGACAGAGCAGTAAAAGTCAGAATTACAGTTTACACTCCGAGAGAAGGAGACAGAGACAGAAGAGATTGGATTTTAGATTCTAGACCAGTCACCTCTGCTCACCTCTAGCTGCTGTTTTTTTGTTCTGGATCATCAACCCACTCAATATAAAGAGATAGAAGAAACAGGGTCAGAGCAGGGGGGCCTTTAGTGTCTGCTGTCGGACACTCAAATGGAAAAGGAATGTGTCAATTTTGTGCGTTCACAGTTGTCCTTTTTGGTGCTAGTTTTTGCCCAGGTTGAGTTTAAATGTATATGTAAATGTGGCCCTGTTCCAGTCCTGGTTTAGTCCTGTGCTAGTCCAGTTCCGGGTTTAGTCCCTATTTAGTCCCAATTTTGATGTAGTGATTGTACAAGTGTCAATGCATCCTGAGACTGTAGCACCATATTGCAAATGATCACATGCTGTTCTGCCTGATTTTTTGCATATTAGAGGCTTTTATACTTTAAAGGGCCTATTACTCTATTTTCTGTTCTATGTTAACTTGAAAACTGCCAATACATGACATCACAAGGTGGAAGTTTCTGTGCGAGACAGTTCCCTTATAACAAATCTTCATAAATTCTTAGAAGAAGCTAAATGAAACCAAAACAGAGGTGATTTTATTTGGGCCCCATACAAATCACCTTAAAGATGCTCAGTCAGAAATCATGTTTTTTATCTTGACTAGTTCCTAAATTTTGAAAAACAAATAATAATGTTATTACAGGCAGTTTCTTTCAAACTCCGTACCATAGCTAAATTGGAAACAATTGTCTGTGCATTTGTAAGCACCAGTCTGGACTACTGCAGCTCCTTATATGTGGGCCTCCCAAACACCAGCGCCGGCAGATCACAGCTGGTCCAAAACACAGCGGCCAGGTTTTTAACAGGTACTTAAACAAGAGATCACATCACCCCAGTTTTAGCTCAACTCCTTTAAAATGTTACTATTTGTTTTTAAAGCCCTTAATGATGCTGCCTCAGGTTACCTGTCTGATCTCCTGGCTCCTTACCCAGTCTCTCGGGCCCTCAGATCAACCTCCCAGCACTCACTGAGTGTTCCTCTGTCCTGTCTCAAAGCCAAAGGCGATAGGGTCTTCTCTGTCAGAGCCCCGAGACTTTGGAATGAGCTCCTGATCCATCTAAAGAATGTTGGAATGAGTCCTGATCCATCTAAAGAATGCCACGTCTAATGATCATGTTGAAACTGTATTAAAGACTCACCTCTATGATCTGGCTTTAACTACTGCTGCTATTTTACTACTGTCTTGTTGCTGCTAATGTCTGGTTGTTGTTTTTATATCTTTGTATTTTATTATGTTTTGGTTTTGTGTTTGTGAAGTACTTTGGTACAACTTGTTTTTAATAGTGCCGTATAAATAAAGTGGCTTGGCTTTATTTCGGACATGTGGTTATCAAAAAGCCTTCCAGGACCAGCACTGTCCCTTTAAGTGCCTAAGAGGACGCTGCACATTGACCACTGCTCTTACGTCAGCTCCACTGGTTTTTCTATGTTTTAAAATACAGTCCACCATTAGAACCCATAAGACAGGCCCAACATCACTCTAACAGAAAAACTGCGTACAAGCTGGTGGGTTTGTGTCAGAGGACGCAGCAGGCGGCTCTTTGCAGGCTAAGGTTTCTATGCAGTCGATAGTCTATTGTTTTCATTGCAAAGACTAATGCATGACTGCATCAATAAAATATGCATAAAAACTCAATGGGGAAATTAAAATGCAGCAGTGACACAAAATTGATTAACCTGCTTTTATATGAATAAGACACACTATGGTTTTTCAGCCAAGTCTGGTATTTCTGTTGAATTGTATGAAAATTACAATGTGATAACAAAGGCGTTGAAGTAAAATGCAAAACCAGAATAGGCAGAATACAATGCCACATTCAAATATTTATAAACAAGCATGAAATAATTTACAATGAGAATGCTCAATCTTGTAGCATAAGCTTTGCAAGGGTGGGTCCTAGAAATACACACATTATGCAAAATTGGCTTTTTGGAGCTTTAACCAGGTTGTTGTCCCCTCATCAAAAACATACCTGGAGTTAATCCAAAGTCGTTTTCTCTGAGCCTCAAAAAATGCTCAGTTTGCATGTTGTTTTGTTGCGTCATAGACAAAAATCTAGACTTCTCCTACACAGTTTTAAAGTCCTTAAACCACCAACAGACTCATTCTTTAGTCAAATTGTGTTCACAACAAACGTATGGCTCTATTAGCATAGCATTCACAGGGATAAGGACTTCGTTTGTTTACTTTGATATTGTTCATTCTCGTTGCTGACAGCAGAGGGAGCTCTAACACCTAAATGCTTCACTGGAAACAGAGGTGTAGTTTATAAAGTATATTTTCCAAATGTAGACATTATTTTATGTTTGAAAATGTGAAATACTTATTTTAGTTTGAAAATGTGAAATACTTATCCCAAGGCGACCAAAAGCATGTTTAAAACAGAATTAAAGCCACAATATTTTGTTTTTCTCTACAGCAGCGAGCTCTCTGCTCAAGACAAATTGCCTCCCGAGGATAATACAGTTTATTCTGTAGTATTCTCTTCTAGCACTTGGATGAGAGACCACTGGGAATGCTGTCTGCTACAGTGGGGAAGTAGTGGCTGTAGCACATACTGTTGTTGTGTCCTTAGGCAAGACACTCCACTTGACCAATGATTGTTTCATTGTTTTATTTTCTAAATCTTTCTGTTGGTTGAATCAACAATTTTGTGAAGCCCTGCAAGGAGACTGCTGTTACGCTTTTGGGCTCTATAAAAAAATACATTGAATTTATGTGAGTCATAAATTGTTGGTGGTCGGATGGCCAGATGGCGTGCACTGGCAGCTTTACTTCTGTCAGTCTGCCCCAGGGCAACTGTGACTATAAGTGCTATTCACCTTATTCAGGATGTTGTCATGGCAAATAAGTTTCAACTTCCGTTTTGAGAACTTTTTCCCCACTCAAAAGACATTATATTTTGTTTTAAATTGTTAGTCGCTATGGCAACGGTCCTAATTTCTCATCATTGTGAAACCCATGAATACAGATGACAAAGCGGTTTTCAAGTCACCCAGAGAAAGGATGCAGTGTTGACGTTTTTAATATATGTATATGTCCTTACTGCAAGACTTCTCCAGTTCTTTATTGAAATGAATGGGATTCTCTCTTAACTGGAAATGTGATCACAATGGGTGCGCACAATAGAGGTAAAAAAAAGTGGGTGAAATAAGGTGAATCCAGTCTAAAAGAGGACTTGAAAAAAAAAAAAAAATTGAAAACATTCTTGACCGTCGTGGATAAAGCTCTCAAATCTATGACGCATCTCTATGTATCTGACCCAAACTGCACTCACAAGACTACGCCTGCAAGAGGAGCTCATACAAAAGCAACTATTTATGCAGAAAAAAGGAAACACTGTATTTATATAAAGATAGATTCAACTTGTGAATCATGAGTTTAATCTGCCTTTTTGCATATAAACACCAAAAATGACCAAATCTTCAGCTGACTCACTCACAAACTTCTCATTTTTGCTGCTATCCCAAATAAATCCTTTAAGATATAATAATTCGACCTTACCTCTTTACACAGGGGGGTGCGGCCAGTGCACTTGGGCTGTCGGTAACTTTTGGGAAGAGCCCTGTAACTGGAGCCAAGTCTTTTGCAGGAAGCATAGTCGATCTCCATGGCGATGCCCTCAGTCGCCCGCTCCTTTGGATACGTCTCAATATGGGACATTTCTCTGTATCCCAGGAAGTTCTTGAACCAGTTAAACAGCTCTGGAAATGTCTTGTTTAAAAAAAGGCATAAACACATGGGATAAGATCTTGGAAATTGCTTCAAGATTTATTTTAGTTTGAATTTGTAACTAGTTTATATTTAAATTGTGTTATGTTAGGCTTTGAAGAGTGCAAAAATGAACTGAAAATGGACTGAAAAAAATATATACTTAACTACATACTACATAACCGGATTGGTCAACTCATCCAAATTTTGTTAGACTATGACGCCATCAACCTATTAATTGACAAAATGACTAAAGAACTTCAACCCTAGTCTAAAGCATTATTACTCATGAAATATATGGACCTGCATTCACTATTATTCCATTATATGAGACAGCCTCTTTCCTGCTGTGTCGCAAACCAAGCCCACAGTATATAAAAGCGACTCGAGCATAGTGTGGTGGTGTCTTGGTGATGAATTAGAGGCAAAACATTTGAGTGTCTAAATGAACTCTCATTATAGAGACGAGACAGAGGAGGTAATAAGGCCAGGCCTGCACAGGTAATTAGATCTCCCTGGCAAACGGCTCCGTAAGCAAAGCCCCACAATAAGACAAAGTGCGATTTCAATGTCTGCTCTTTATGAGGAAGCAAAATATGAAAATATGATGGAAATATGAGGTAGCGTTTGTGAAAGAGTATACCTCACTTACAGACTTAATATATTTGAGAATAATATCAAAGCGTTGTGAGTTCAGAATACACATTTCTTAATAAAACATTAAACAAGGTGTACTGTGTAACTTTCATGGTTGGGATCCACGGTCTGCCTGTCTTCATGGTGATGTTATTGGTTTTTATGGCTTTTTATAGAATGTTCCACAGTACGGCATTAAACATATCTATCTACCAAAAACAAAATGTGACTCATTGAACATTTTAATATGTTCTTTTGGGCGAATATAGCATTTTCTAAACAATAAAAGGTAACATGGTGATCTAAATATGTTATGTGTTAGCAGTTAATACTCCATAGAAGTGCAATAAACCCACTTTAATATATTTCACAATGACAATACATCTTTGAATCTTGAATGTTCCACAGCAGGGCATTAATTAAACATATCTATCTAGTATTTATTCAATCAGTTGTTAGTATTGCTAAATAACACCTTGAAAAACATGCATTCTCACTGTACAGACATGACCTGTAGCTTAACCTGGCCTGTCTCCATGGAAATAGAAACGTTTAATCATATTGTGGAACATTCCCAGCAATTCCCAGCGAGTTCAGCAGTTGGCGGGCTCTCCACCAGAAAATTTACACAGTGTGCCTTTAACTTAGTTCACAAAATAAATAAGTGCCAATATTTATTTCAGTAGATTCTTTTTCCAGACCAAGGTTTAGTTTGTTTTTATCCCTGACAGTTTGGACTGTTCACTAGTGCTCTTCCTGTGTCATGTCTGATCAGCTAATTTAAACTGGTTTTGGCGCTGTCTTCCTACCGGTGGAGGCAGGACGACAGCGCCATCTTCAGTCCGACAGTATCGCAGGTGTGTGAGAGTAATAAGGCCCCTCATCCCGGTTTAAAGTCCCATGGGCATGTTTCCGTATTTTGATTTCCTGCTTAATCCAGCGACAATGTTTGTTGGTCTGAACCTTGGTCTGAAAAAAGAATCTATGAAAATAAATTATCGGAAGACCAGATGAACATCATTGGACTAAGTGTCGATATTAATCAGAACATAATTAAATAAGAGTTTTTTCACCATTTTGTACTTGATTAGAGCAATAGTTGTCATCATGAAGACGTGATTAGCTGCACAGCTCTAATTGTTAAAATCTTAATTAACTTCAAACTGTCAGCACCCTCATGCAAAGATTATCAAATAGAAAATGGTGTATATCTGAGCAAAAATGGGTCTTGTTCCAGTACAGATATAATGTATAAACAGCTCTTCAGGTCAAAATAAGTTCTCTGTGTACTGTCAGCATCTATATATAAAACATTTTATTGTCCGATAATCTGAATATATGAATAATTAGGATGTTCAGAGTGTATAATGTAAGTGAGGAATAACCTTGGACTGCTGCAAATAGTTTAAACTTAACTAGTTCTGTTTTTCACATTTTTAAGTAAAAATCAAGTACAGTGCCTACATTTTTGTATTGTTTTCAGTATTGTTGATGAAAATGGTGGCCACAGTGCTGCTTGGACCTGCTCTTTCTCACACATAAATACATATATTCCTTGGATCTGGCTCTCCACAGGGACCTACCCGGTACACACTGGCAGAGGTCACATGATCGCAGATGTCGTGCAGAGAGCCGTGATTTTCAGACCGCGTTACCCTGGGGAGAGAGCTGAAAATGCTAAACAAGGACCATGAATGCAAGGCAAAACGAGAGCCATCTTGGGTTGGGATGGACATAAAGTGTACAGATTGCTCACGGTGTTGTTTAATAATTCATGTGTGTGTGATTGGCTGCTGTAGTAGTCACTTGTCATAACCTACATGGAGCAGTGGTTCTCAGACTGGGGTGCAGGTACATCTGGTGCAGGTGCTGGTTTAGATTGAAGTGCATATAAAGTGCTACTCATATTAGTAAAATGTACACTACCAGGCAAATGTTTGGACACACCATCTCATCAAATATATGAAGCAAGATATATGAAATTATGTAGAAAAAAAAAGGTAAATGACTCTATAAGGACCCAGATTTTCCCAAAGAGGCTCTATGCTGTTAGGTGCTCGGTTGCCACGACAATGGGGTTGTACGTCCAGATCACGCCTTTACCACAGTTTGTTTTATATTTTTTACTTTTTAATTGTAGAAAAAACAATAATTAGATTACAGTGTGGTCTGTGGCAAATTCATATAATCAATTACATTTGTATCTAGACCTAAAATGGGCCAGAGAGACATTTTGAATCATTACTAGGTTCAATGAAAGGATGAAAAACAGACCAATTTACAGACATGAGCGTTCACACTGGACTAGAATCACCTGAGGAGCTCTGAGTTTACTAGAAACATAGACTACATTCGTAATTTTTACAGTTTACCAGGGGACCGTAGGTAAAACTAATCTTGTGTGAATAGGGCTTATGTCATATCTGCCACCTGCGTCCAACCAGGATGTAAAATTATAACCTTCACCAAAATTACAACACTAGCAAAGACTAGTTCAGTGTTAAATATAATGATGTTGACTATGTTTTAGTGAAACAAGTTGTCTAGCCTGTCATATGCACTTTAATTGAGTGATAGTTTACTAGTTCGCCTGCCAATCGAAAAAAAAAAAAAAATTCTAATACTTTAGCGTGTCCTAAAAGAGCCACCGTAGACAAACCCAATGGTTACATATTTACATTATGGAGGTCTGTGGTTGATCGCACTCTGGCTGGACCTAAAACAACAAGCAGAGCTATCAATCCAATCCCCACAGTGGTCCACTGGGCAAATATTGACTGGGCTCACAGATAGGCAATCACTGTTTGTCCTGCTGTTTATTAGCCATTACTGTTCACACTAAACTGTCCCGCGTTGTAATTTAGTTTTACATTTGAGATAAGGCCACGTTAAAAAAGCAATTTCACCGTGATGCCTTTTCTAATCCCCCTGATCATCGTGCTAATATGTACATAGTTTATTTCATAGCAGTTATTTTATTTTAAAATCACTGGCTCTGTAAAAGTTGATGGAGTTTTTGAAGGTAGTGGATGCAGCATTTGCATTGGTAACGACATGCAGTAACATTTTAACATGGGAACACTGCATTGCATATTGTTCTCATATATAAATGTCATCATAAGCCCACCCCCCTGTACTTACTTGCAGTGTTTCTGGCGGTCACACAAAGGGTATGGAAATGTAGCATAACATTTTTCAACAATAAACACGAGCAGATGAAAATGTGCTTCTTGCTATGGTGAAATGCCACTATGAAAAGGCGAGGCTTCTCAGTTCTGCAGTTTTGAACAGGAAGTCAATGGGGTTTGAGCGTTTTAGATCAATATTACATTTTACACTGAACAAAATGATCTATGTGTGTTGTAGTTTAAAATCAAGATTTATTTATAATCCTAATATTTAAAGGACAAATATTAAGTGCTATCTGTATTGTGTTGGCCTTTAAACACGCTCTTGGTGTAACTTTGCTTTGGCATTTCATGATTTGGAAGTTGAAACGATTAATTAAAGAACCACATATTACTTCCCAGCTTCAGTGCTCATACTGGAATCCTACTGACAGCAGAGGGAAATACCATGGGGAAAACAGTTAAACTAGGTAATAGGGAACATGCCCGTCATGTAGTTGTAATGAACACAGTTGGAAGGCAGATGTGCCAGGATGCTTGAAACAAGTCTGGCTTCGCAGGGGTTCTATCTGTGATGCAACAATCTTTGGAAAAGTCAAACCGTGTATTCTATGAGACTCAGGACTTTTTGAAGATTACAGAAACCAGCGTGAATGAAGCTAAATACAACTTCAGGTGTGTTTTGGATGAGGGAACAATGTTATAACATAGTCAAAAGTCCGTTTGGAATAATATGTGTCCTGAAATATGTGTCTTGATGTTATATTTGCCTTTTTTTCTTGTTTTTTTTTCTTGTTTTTTATGTGAAGCACTTTGGTCAGCTGAAGTTGTTTTAAATGTGACTTGAACTGAACTGAAAAAGCATAGTCTTCTTTAATTACTTCAGTGGCCAAATCTGCCTTTGGATAGACTGACCTAAGCAAGGCGAGTGGGTGAAGTCCAATGACACTATGGTCTGGTTGGAATCAAACAACTCACCTTTCGGTTGAACCACTATGGCTACTGCTGATAAAGTTTACTACTATTATTACTACTTACTTTCCCACTATTCCCACCACCCCTCTGCCACCGAAACACTCACCCTGGTCTCTGGGTGTAGCATAAAGACTGTCACATTAAAGTTTAACTGCATGAACATAAATAGAATCCTGTGTAAATGACAGATGTTGTGATCCATAAATAATTTACACCTGCCGTCCTCAGCACATGGAAACGATTACACAGGGAAAACAGCTCTGCACATATAGACAGTACTTTCAGAAAACACGTGGAAAAATGAATATTTAGCTTTGACTTTATCTGCAATTCACTGTAAACGAATTATCTTTGGTTTGAAATGCACAACAGTCATAATGCATGTATTAGTGGTTGCTATGCACATCCCGAAATGGTCTCCAATGTGCTTAAAACACATAAACGTGCTGTGGCTGCGTGGAAATGAAAAAAAAAAAAGTCCCAAAGTATATTTTTATTCAGAAATAATAAATTAGGCTCAGCTTAAGGTACATTTTAATGTCCCAGTAGGGAAATTTGTCCTCTGCATTTGACCCAGCCTTCAATGCCGCTGGGTCGTCTCCTCAGGGACCCATCTCCTGATCTTGAGGTAGTCTTGGTGAGGACTACCTTAGTTGGAGGATGGGGCAGACCAAAGTGCTCAGGGGAAACCCACCCAGACACAGGGAGAAACATCCAAACTCTGCACAGAAAGACTCAGGCGACCCGGGGATCGAACCCAGAACCTTCTTGGTTCCAGAAGCTTCTTGATGCGTGGCCACTCAGCCCCCGTGCTGCCAGAATAAAAGTAAGACCATACGGTAACATTAAAGAAACTGCTATTATTCTGACCTTGCATTCTGTTGTTTAATAAATTGTGTTTTTGATCAATATTATGATCTTGACATGGCATTTTCCTTAGCAACAAAATCAAGTCTGCAATTTTAGCATCATGATTGATTGATGGACTGATTTTGTATTGCACCAATACAGTTCACTCCAAACCCACTATCTGGTTGCAATAGGCATGTATTGTTAAAGGCGCTGTACCTTTAAAAACTTGAAAACAAGGGAACAACATGGAGGTGATGGTAGAAAAGGTTTCAAAGCTGGTCACCTGGTTTTTAAAATCAAGTCATCTCAGCTCCCATCCCGAAGCCATTTCGAATTTGATGAGTTTCCTCCCTTGGACCGTTCCTGGACAAATGAGCGATTACACCATTGTGGTTGTAAATTTGTCTGCGAATTAACCCACATGCCAAAATGCAACCCTTTATATCTTCCCCATGCTCTTTTGTAACCTACCATATCACTGCTGCTGTTTACAGTGTCCGAGGTCATCCAGGAGGCACAGTCTTTTGCTCTGGTTGGATAAGCACATCAAGCCAGCTGAAACATGCCCCTATAAGAGCCCCCTCCCACCCCTCCACACCCACCCACCTAATCCCGTCTGTACCCTGCTCACAGTGGGACGTCCCGGCTGCTTTCGCCACCCATGCTCTTAACCCCGGCCTCGAAGACTGCGTCGATTTGGAGCGTGAATCATGAGCGTAGGATTATGTATGTGACTCATGTTGGCTGTGGGGAGCCTGCTGTGCTTTTCAAAGGCAGCTTGGTGCAGGGATCTGGCTCTGGACTCGCTTGGTTGGACACTGCCAGAGAGGGGAGCGGTGCAGAGGCGAACACCCCCGGCTATTGTGATACTGGGTCAAATTGGACTTTCTTTTAAAAGTTTCTGCAGGCAACAGTTAGGCGTGCTATTCTTGGCGCGTTATCGAACCCAGCAGCTGAAAATATCGTGTTATGTTCCGCACAGCTCCATGCACAGAAATAAAAGTGGAATTTTCAAGGACTACTGCCTGTGGTCTCTCAGCTGTGTGCTCCATGTCTCTGTTGTAGTTGGTTGTGAGGATAAAAAGCTGCTCTTTTCTCAAGCACATTGTCAGCCATCTTGTTTTTATTGCCATTGCATTGTCAGTGAACAAAATGATGTTCTTTGACAATATGGTGCAACATAAAATAATAATAATAATAATGATGATGATGATGATGATGATGATGATGATGATGATGATGATAATAATAATAATAATAATACACTTATGTAATAACTACACATTAATTAGCCTTAATTAAGCATCAACAGTTAATTCATTTGAATCAAAATATTCATAATGAACAGTTTATTCATAGTTTATTACCCATGATTCAAACTTAGTAACGACTCAATTAAAGGGTTAGGAGTGGAGACTGGCCGATATGTTTTTTTTCATGACAGATGCCGATACCGATTATTTCACATCCAGAGAAACCGATGGCCGATAAGATCTGTCGATATTTTTGGGCTGATTTTTATTATTTTCCCCAAATTCACTCATTTAAACTGACTACAAACTCGTTCTACCGTAAGAGAGCTGCGGAGTCACGTTTTGTGTATCTCTTTGCACTAAAGTGTTCAAATAAACCGTTAAATATGTATTCCTTAAGCAACAGGTTGGTCAAAACAACAAACTGGCTTGTGCTAGAAATGAAAGGCCGATAGCCGATACGCTAAAAAGGATAAATATCAGCGAGGTTTATCGGCCAACTGAAATAACAGTCTTTCTCTAGTTAGGAGTTATTAATTAAGGCTTAGTTAGTGCATCATAGGTTGTGTTCATTTTCTAGATTTTGAGTAATATTTTAGGATGGATGGCAGGGGCAAACTTGCCATATTCATTTTTTGTATATTGTATAACTTCCTAAATTCCTTTCGAATGACACCAATCACATAATTGGGGGTGGAAATTGGACCACTTTATGAAGCTACTCAGAAAAAATGTAAATTCTGAAGCAACAGGGATGCCACACTCCAATGTACCAAAGGCTTCTCCAACTAGTACAAACAGAGAATGGATACAGTTTGTAATGTGTTTTATCTGATGTAATGCAAAAATGGCCATGCTCACCGCCAGCAGGAAAACCAATCTATATTCAAATTAATAGGCAGATTGTGTTACATCTCTCTTACAAACTCTGGTTAATTTTTTGGCGAGATCAACTTTTTGAGGAGAGACTGTAAATCTGCCTGGTGGTGCCTGCTCAGATCTTTTATTTAAAGCTCTGCAAGATTCTGTTTGTAGTCTGCGACCTGCGGCTGTTTCACATGCCCTCCATAACAAAGGTCTATGTGTCTCGTCATTTAGATAAGTGCTATTTCATGACAGTTACTCCAGACTTACACAAGCAGCCTATTATCAAGAGCCTATTAAAAGTGTGCTGGTTTATTTATGGTTGCTGTGTAATCCTGAAAGATGTTCCCGAAAGATGTTACACTATTAAACTCTTAATTAAAGGTGCATTCTGGAACATTTTCCAGTGGAGGGTCTGTCAACTATTTGTTTCCATGGAGATGTTATTGCTTTGCCTAGAATTTCAGGTATTTAGTATTAAACTGTAACATAAATAAATGGTAAATGTCACATTTTTTAGCGCTTTTTCACCTTCAAGTCACTCAAAGCGCTTTACATCAAGGAACCACTCACACATTCACACACACATTCATACACCAGTGCACACAGACACGGGATTCAAACTGCCAACCTTCGAATCAGTGGACAAACACTCGCACCAGTGTCATCATTTTACACTGTGTTCATTATAAACCACAATATTGATCTAAAATGGCTCAATAATAGAAACAGGTTAATTGACACCCTCTTCAAAACGGCAGAACTGCCTCGCTTCTAATGGCATGTTACCATAGCAACCCGCCTATTTTCATGTATGTTATTTTTCCAATGTTGAAAACTGGCAGTAGGTGAAGATATGAGGTAGGTGGAAACTGACATTTTCAGAGTGCGCAAACCTAGAATGTGTAGGGTAATATAGGATTTCTCACACACACACAAATAACTCAAAATACAACTCCGCGTACACTGTTATAACATAAAAAAACCACTACATTTCACATAATACGTTCTCTTTAAAAGCTTGACAGAGACATTTACAAGTCAGTTCTGGGAAGAGGCGACCCTGCTCACAGTAAGAATGTATCTTTATCAAGACATTTTTTAATTTTTTTTTTTTTTTTTGCAATAAACACACCTGCAATTAAATAAACACAAGATGGGTGGCAAACTCTTCAACAAAAAATCAGGCTGTCCAATTTTGGACAATAAATAAATACGTCTAATTATGATTTTGAATAATTGCATTGTTTAAAAGGATTGTGAGCACTAACCCTTGAGAGAGACTGAAATCTGAGCTCAACTAATCAATCAGCTAATACAAGAATCCCATGTGTTTCAGAACATGTTTGCAGAAAATGTTCCAAACTAATCTTTTATTTTGACCTCCTTCTGTAGCAGTTCATAGTTAGAGCAGAATAGTGTGGTCACGATACTAACTTGATTTCGATACTAAGGCATAGACTCAATACTGATTCTGATACCATGATAATAATATTAATAATGATAATAATAATAATAAAAAAAAACAGTCTTTCTTTAGAAAATAGAATGTGATTCTCAACATGTAATAATAATAATAATTTCTATATATTTCCATGTGGTCTGTGTAATCCCTCAGTCGTCCAGTAGGTTCCATAGTGGTCCATGGGCGTGTACTAGTCTATGTGTCTTATACTTATGCTCAAGATCATTGTAAAGTTGTACATTTCTGTCCTGCGAATGTGATTTTTCAGTATCGATACCTGCTCAAATGAGTATCTAGTTTCGATGCTAGTTTTAATATCGATTAGAACCAGATTTTCGATACTTTTGACAACCCTACAGCAGACTGGAGCTTGCACAGATTTACCTGACATTGGCTGTGCTGTGGCTCTGCGCCCACTGCTTCAGCCTCTTGTGTTTCTCATCTGTCTCTGCCATCTCCAGTTCTGCTGCTTTTGTGCGCCGCATTAGTCAGCAATTCCATCCACGAAAACAGGAATATTTTTAACCTCCTGCTCCCATACGGATACAAAGTCCATTTTTGTGCTGCTTTGATAGGCGTTTCTTTCTATACCTGTTAGTAAGCATCCACATAGAAATGGTATGTCTTTGCTTTAAAGGAACAATATGTTACATTTTGATTTAAAATTCCGTAAACACGACCCAACTGTGTCCCCAGATATGAGATAAACATGTTCAAATCAAATATACAGCTTATACTGATAACAACTGTAATGCTGATTTATTCTTAGTTAATAACATTGGATATCACAGACAGGTTGTTCATGTTATAATGTGTATAATGTGTTTCGGTTCTCAAGACTATTATCCAATCAGACAGCAGAATGCACCTCACATGACTCTCTCATTTGGGTTGCCAGTTTCAGTGCTGCTAAATGGACTCTGATCTGAATCGTCACCACCTAAACCCCAGCACCTGCATCTTTTGTCATCTTAATGAAACTTCTGATGGATTATATTTATAGATATGGTTAATATTTTTCAATAAAATACATAATTTACAGCCGTATAAACATATTTTTAACCAAAAAAAGGAATAGGCTGAAGCAGTGCTTATATATTGCCTATCCTATTAAATCAAATGATTGTACATGATACTGAAACAGCTTTACAGTAACACGTTCATAAGTGAAACACACATTATAGCAATAGACAATAGTGCAGCGCTCAGTTTTTTACATGTAATTTTGATAATCACAGATCATTTTATGTTTGAGACATTTTTTTTTACTTTAAGAAAGACGTGCATCATTTCTATTCATCATTTACTTCATTCCATAACTTTACACCAATAACTGAAACACATCTGGATTTAACATTTGTTCTTACTTTAGCAGATTCAAAATGATGCAAACTTCTTAAATTATAACGACCAACTGTAAGTTTAAAGAAATTCGGGATGCTTTTTGGGGAATTATATTATTTTTAACTTAGCTTTAAAGATTTATTCTGAATAAACAAATTATTAGTTGATCATTGGTGAGGAAAAATCATTGTATGTATTTGTATGGATTTACTTCACATAGCTCTGTTTTTACATTGGACTTGCACAGTGATGTGATCAGTGACTTGATGTTATACTATTGGACTGTGGAATGTGTCTGAAATATCTGCAGTGACAGTTACATAATGCACCAAATACTCCTGGGTGAGCTCTAGAAAATGCATATAGATACACTGTGGATTGAAGTTTTTATATATATATATATTTGTACATATACCAGATCCTCCAGAGAAATACAAGACACAGACACAGGACGACACTCTTGACCTTGAGAAGGGGATGTGTAATGCCTCTCCACATTTAACACTAGTGATATTTTCCTGTCTATATATTTCAGATCACATCTCTGTTACAACACTGAGTTACAACAAAGAAAGATGTTCAAATGTGCCTTGTTTTTAACTGTCTCATTATAGTATACGGTAGCACTTTGTAATGGCACCTCATTAGCCTTAATATAGCATGGACAAAGACTTATTTCACAATGGACAAATAGTTTATTGCAAACGATCTATGCTCAGTAACTGCTTGATCAATGGGTTAGGAGTAAGATTTAGGCTGTTAATAAAGTCGTTACTAAGCCGAATTTAATCTTAATAATTGTTTTGGGGTTTTTTTATGCCCACAACCTAATTTCAAATAGAGCTGCTAAACTGGGCAGTACCTGGAGGAGTAAAGAAGACAGTGAGGAAGGAGGAGGGGCGGAGTCCGGAGGCATACGAAACAGTGTGATTGGTCTAACAGGTATCCACACTTCAAACTCCGCCCCCGCAGCCAGGTGTTTGCGATCGGAAACACCTGGCTTTAATAAGGGCAGTGCAGTGTGATGTCACATAGTACTTGAGATCGCAGCAGCCACTGGAGGCAGCACATGCTCAGTTTTTGACGGCTTTTGAGCAGAAAGCTGCAAATGTTCCTAGTTTTAATTGGTAAAAGGTCACTAGGAACAGCAGACATTGTTATTAAATATTAAAATGTTTGTTATATAGTGTAGCCGTCCACCATTCACCTCTCACAAATGGTTTAAAATAGAAAAGTAACCGCTTCACGTTGTACCACGTTATTTTGAACTCATAATGATTGACTGTTCATATGACAATGCCCAGCTATATCACTCAATATCATATCTGCTCTTTAATCATTTAATTAGCATAGACTGGCAGCAGCAGTAGCAGATTGTCATAGCGAAATAGCTTGTACAAGAACCTATTCTCTCCTCCTCCTCCCCTCTCTGAAACTTTCACATCTTGCACACTGCAGCTCCACCTTCCTCCAGACCCCCTCCTTTTCTCTTCTCCTCTCCTCTCCTCTCTCTATCTCTCCATCCCTCCACCGGTCCTCCATAGACCCTGTGCTTTGGCTGGATACACCCTCCTGTCTCGTGCATGTGCGCGGCTGCATGGTCCCCGCATGTGCCAGACAGTTCAAGTGCTCCGGACTTTGGATATCAATTTTCCTTCTCCGGCAGATCTTCCCGGCAGTTAGCGCGTCTCATTTTGCTTCGGCATCGCCATCTCCATGGAATCTTCAATCCGCTGTTCAGGATCTGGGATTTAATGAGCAAGTCGCTGCGGACCGGGAACGGCCAATTTTCCGGATTCTCTCCCTCTCCCCCTGGTTCTCGTCGGCGCTGGTAAGGACGTCTTTTTCCCATGCGTCCTCCATCGCACTTGCTCCGCTCCTGTCCTTGCATACTGAGTGATTCTGCGCTAGTACGGGGATGCTAACTCAGGCACAGGAATTTATATAGGACATGCGAATCGGGATAGAGATGGCTTATTTTTTTGGTTTTATTGTGAGTGGCATTTGAATGGAGTTTGGAGGCGACGCTAGCAGTGTTCCTCTTGCTGTTATGGGAAGTCCAGAGGGAGAGATGCTCTACTTGGCTCTATTGATCTGCAGTTATTTTCAGCACAAACCCTTGGAGACAACTTTGCATTGGTCTATACCTAACAGAAGTGTGTCTAGGTTTGAATGTTGCAATAAGTAGGAGTGTTGTGATTGGCTCATGGTGATACAAGGGTGTGTTGACATACTTGTTCTCAACAGAACGGGTAAGGGATAAGTGACAATTTTGAGTCCTGGAGTGGAATATGGGGCATTACTCGCGACATTTCAACTATACAAGATTTCTGAACAATTTATTTTGTGGTTCATTTCTGCTCCTTAAAGGACACATTATGCCAAATGGCCTTTTTTGAGCTTTTAACCTTGTTATAACATCACCTCATCAAAAACTTACTTGAATTCACTGACACTTGTTTAATGAATCTTGTGCTATAAGTTTGCCTCCCGAGCCATCGCAAAACACTCGGTTTGAAATTTTCCAGTATTGTTGCATCAGAGGTAGAAGCCCTGTGCAGTTTTTAAGTCTATAACTCATCACCAGACCCGTTTTAATCCTTTTCGCCGTCAAATTGTGTTCATTACTACTGTATGTTTACATTAAAGGAGACCTGTTGTGCTTGTGTCTGCTGTATAGTTATAATCTATGACACTCGTGGATCATTATGTTCTAATTTGCACATTTTAAATCACAATATTCATCTAAAACGACCTAATAAAACAAACAAGTCCACTGACTTTCGCACTAGAAAACTGTGGTGCCCAATGGGAGCTGACATCATCACAACAAAGAGCCATGTAGCTTTTGGCACCTCCGATGGATATCTGCAGATCACGTTAGCGAGCTGCGGATATTTTTTCATTTGTACCAAAATGATCACGTGACACTGCCGCATCCTACGAGTACCATCAATTAAGACATTTGGAGAACAAAGAAAATACAAAGCAGTTGGCGTTTACTGATGGAGGTGAAGACAGGAGTTGATCGGCAAAATGACTTCTTGAAAAAAAAAGATTGCTCAAACATGCACGAATCACTCCAAATACAACTTCAGAGGGAAAATGAGAAGGAAACAATTAGAACATGGTTAAAAGTTCTGAAAAGTCGATTTTGCAGAACAGGTCTGCTTTAACATGTCGGGGTTTGATCATTATTAGTGAAGATTAGTTTTTTCCTCATGTTAATTCACTCTGCTGCCAGTAGATGGGACTCTACACCAGATTCAAATATAGGGAGCGCCCAAGCTGAAAATGTGTTGTTCTTTACAAAGCCATTATTTTAAGTTTTAAAACATGAAATGCTAAAGCACAGGTGCTCAAGAGCATTTAAAGGCCAATAATAAAACACATAATGCATAATATGTTCTTTAAATGAGAGCACAAAGTTACTGAAATGGCTTGTTTATATGCAAATGAGTTATGGTTGGCCTTTGAATTTTGGGGAATTTCTTTCAAAGCAATTAATGTGTGGTTTTCACAAGTGCCAAGTCAATTTTGAGTTCTGTACTGTTGCGGTATGGGGTGTTAGTTTCAGCTTTTCAACTAGGTTATATAGCGTTGAATAGATTTTTATAACATTTGAAATATTTATGTCTTATCACTACTTCTGCTCATTAAAGGTCCTATATTAGACAAAATTGACTCTTGTGAGCTTTAAGCCATGTTATAATGTTGTTACCTCATGAAAAACACACCTGGAGTTGTGTTTTGTTCATTCACGCATGTTTGAGTAGCGCTTTATTATTAGTCTGTCTGCATCTCCAAAGCTCAAAATGCTCTGTTCCATCTTGTGATGTCATGAAGTGTTCTGCGTTCTGTTCTGTTGGGATGTGGGGTATTAGTTTCAGCTTTTCAATAGGCTATATAAGCCAGATTTTATAACGTCTTATCACCATTTCTGCTCATTAAATACGATCACAAAATAATAATTAAAGCTGTTTATATGCAAATGTGTTGGGGTTGGCATTTGAATTTTGGGGATTTGTTTCAAAGCAATTTCACAAGTACATTTTGAGTTCTGTTCTGTTGGGGTATGAGGTATTAGTTTCGGCTTAGATAGAATAGATTTTTATAACATTTGAAATATTTATGTCTTTTGGCTGTTTCTGCTCATTAAATAAGATCACAAAATAATTGAAACTGTTTGATTGTTTACATGCAGATGTGTTGTGGTTGGCATTTAAATTTTTGGGATTTGTTTCAAAGCGATTCATGGTAATTTAAAAAGCTTTTTATAGTTTTCGCTTCATTGAAAAGAGGCTGTTACAGCTGGAAGCAACATTTAGCATAGCATAACTGCCTAGGTAATTTTTTCATGGTTTTGCAGAATTTAAAAAAGAAACTGCCTAAGTTAAAGTGCACACATCACACTGTTTTCTGATCTATGTTATAATGTTGTTTCCTCATCAAAAACATACCTGGAGTTGAGTTTTGATTCATTCACACATGTTTAACACACAAACTCCTGTGTTCTTCGGTCAAACAAAAACACTCCGTTCCACCTTGTGATGTCATTAAGTGTTAATACAGGAAGTGTTCTACTGTGTTTTTAAACTCCATACACCTTCACTAGAATCATTTGGATGATTTCAAACCTGAAATTGCTAATCTGGCAATTGGCGAAAGACAAAAGATAGCTGTGAACTTGAAAACTACCGCTTCATGACATCACAAAGTGGTATGGATCATTTTAAGCTTTGCAGAGGTAGACAGATTAAGAATAAAGGGTTACTCAAACATGTGTGAAACAAAACACAACTTCAGGTATGTTTTTGATTATTATAACATGGCTTAAAGCTCACATGAGTCCATTTTGAGTAATGTAGGATCTTTAACACGCAAATCCTGCAGACGGATGGATACGTTTTTTATACCATGCTGTGGAATATTACAGCCAAAGGAACAACATTGCCATGGAAACAAGTATGAAGAGACCGTCCTCCAGGCTAAAAGAGTCAGGTTTGTGGACATGCAAGCTCAGAGTAAGGATGTATCATGTAAGCATGTTTTTGTCAGTGCAATAAACACAACCAAAATGGGGAAAAAACTTCATTTGTTTTCAAACTTATTTGTGTCTATTTTTTGACATAAAAGTTACATACTATGGCTTTAAAAAAAATGACTTGGGCAGTTTGTGTTCTTTTGGCTGTAAAAGTCTTTCTGATTGGCTGAGAATGGAGATGCTGCAGGGTCTGGAGAGCCCTCGCTGCATCTCCAGTACGGTGAAGTTACATAAGAGCCATATCCTGAAGTACTGTCTCGGTATAGGCTCACAGCTGTACACTACCGTCACTGGAGCATTAGAAGTGCTCCCCTGCTGCTATGACGCATTCATTATTTATGTGCGTTCAAGATGGGCTCTGTGTGGAAGGTAGTAAATACAACCAGGTAACATCAGCTGACCTTGTGCATATAGTGTGGTAGTGTGCAGTAAACATCTGTGAAACTACGGGACCAGTGTTTGGTAACTGCACAATCATTTTAAAGAAAACTATTCTTTCCTTATCTTCATTTACACAAGGAGACCCAGTGAGAGCACTTAGACTCTCCTTTTCATGGGCGCCCTGATCAAAATACAATACAAACAATAAATAAATAAATAAAAAGTCCATATATCACATTAAAAACAGGTGCAGGTGTGTGTATGTAAGTTTGTTGCCAGATTATTAAATTGCATTAGTGGCACCGATGTATCCAATTTTGCTCGTCCTTGAAATATATTCAATTTTTGTGAAGCTAAACAGCCAAAAGCCCTTTTTCCCATCAGTTCTAGTGCGGCCAGTCCTTAGACGTATAAAATCATGTGACCTTGTATTAAATGTAAACTTGACCTATCTTTGTCTCCAGATACAAAGTAAATCTGTTCAAATCAAATATATATTTTTACTGATTAAAATTCCAATGCTGATTTATTCGTGATTACAAAAGCTCGATGGCCCATTTGTTCATGTTATAATAATTGCGTTTTTTTGTTTGTTTGTTCTCAAGACGATTATCCAATCAGAAATCAGAATGAGCTTTGCACGAGTCTCAGTTTTGATGCTGAAATCCAGTTGGTTTAAACCTAAAAGGCCTCTCTCTGATCTGAATCCTCACTACCTAAACCCCAGAACCTGCAGCTGATCATGAGTCAGTGCTAGTGCAGCCTCTGCAGCTCAGTGAGTGAATTCTGGAGGTTCTTTCACATGAGGCCTGTCCATAAACTGTCTCTATCTGCAGGTTAAGGCTCTGGCAACTCAGGTACAGTTTTGATTGTAGATCAAATCAGCAATTTGTCCCACGAGGAGACTACTCTTGATGTGTGATTTTGGGTTCTACAGAAATAAGCTGAATTGAAATTGTCCTAACTGTAGTTAACAGAGGCAGAATAACACATCATTTGCACTGCTAACATCCGTAATATACCAGTGCACTATTCCCAATCCCACCCACGTGAACAGACAGCAGGTGTACCCAGAGCCCTGTTAGTCGACGGGCTCATCTGGAGGCAGGAGTTGACGAAGCTATTTTTGTCCCACTGTGAATGTGTGAGGAGCCCAACCCTTTTATCCTTCTGATGTGCGCTTGTTCAT
>JACM01022982.1:0-21313 GCA_000787095.1 Periophthalmodon schlosseri
TGTAACCATTTCCTGTGTAAAATCTATAGGAAACAGTGCAATATAATAATAATATTGTATATTTGTGTATATATAATATTGTGTATATTTTGTGTTTAGTACAGAGTTGACACCTTTTGCTGTTTTTGTAACTGTCTGTAACTGTATGAGACACTTGGTTGCTATGCCGACAGGTTGATGTGAAGGCTCTATTGGTCAGTTACTGTTTTTGGAGACTGGCTCTAGTGAGTGAGCGACTGCTGTTGTTTTGCTCTTGTTTTGGCGTGGGTTATGGCCTACAGTAGCCCTTGTGTTCAGAAAATAAACAACCAGAAGAAATTTGGCGTGTTTCCTTGCCTAGAACGCTACATTGGTATCATAAGTGGGGGCAGTTTCAAAAAGGCAAATAATTAAACCAATATACTCAACCCTTCTTGAACTAACAGCAGGCAGACAGTTCAAACCTCATCCATTTCCACACAGACACAGTGGCAGTGAATGCATATACTAGAAAAGAGCTGAAAGCAGGGTTGGTTCACACGGCTGGTCTAGTCTAATCGCCTGCACCTGTACATGGGGCTCGGAGCACAGCGGGGCAAACAGGCAAACCAACATTAACAAACATCTGGCTGGCTCTGCTCTATCACGGGACGTTAAGCAATATCTTAATCCCATCATTATAAAGCACACTGTCTCATCTGCAGAGCCTATAAAAGTGACTATAGTTACATTATAGCTTTAAAGTCTGCAATTAACAGGCCATGGACAATGTCGTCTACTAAACACAACACATTTGAATACGTGTAGTTGAAGTTTAGCTTGTAGATACTTTACTGCAGTGATTCTCAAACAGTGGTGCATGTGCTTTGGTAGTGAGTATTATACTTTGCAGTGACGTCACGCTGGGGGTGTTCTGCCTGTATGCCTATGGTGGAATATTCAGCAGTTACCATGGTGACACAAAGTACACATTAGCAATATCTACCAAAACAGTTTTAAGATTCAAATTCAAGAAAAAATACAAAATGGATTTAAACAACACATTTTCAGGAGCCTGTGATCAATACGAGCGTTCATGGTGTTTAGGTGTTTGAGTTTCAACAAAAAAAATGAGAATCTTAACTGAAAAACTGTTGGCTAATACTAGCTAGCTTGTGAGTGTAATGTTATTTGAGAGGGACTTGTTTAACAGCACAAAGCAGCTCATCTGCTGTAGTTCCAGCTAAATCAGTTCTATAAAATCAGATTGTGTTAAAATAAAGCTCAGATTAAAGTCTGACTTGACTAATAAAACTTCAGACAAAGTAGTGCCTTTAGTTAGCATCACACCCCCCGGGGAATGTTGATGACTCCTGCAAAGTATCCATAGTTAGTTCTGATGGTATATGATTTTTTCTGCAGTTCAAATATTTGCTGATTTAACCCCCATTTTGTCCTCCTTTTGGTTAGTGCTGTGTTTAGAACTAGTATAGCAAATGTGTAGTCCTATTTTAGACCTAGTTTAGCCCTATAGACCTGCCTTAGATCTGGCGGTAGCATGACCAAATATTTTCTTAGATTAGTGACTCTCAACTTTTCACATCAAGTATCGCCTAAGAAAACATTGGGCTTTCCTAGTACCACCAGATCTAAACCTGGTCTAAGACAGGGCTATTCTAGACCTAAACGTGTGCCAACTGTGTAAAATTGGAATACATCATTACTACAGCACCAATAACCAAGAAACTACCCAAAATTAAGCAAATATTAGAAATGTAGAGGACCTAGGGTACCACCAGAAGGAGCTTGTACCACAGTTTGAGAAACACTGTCTTAGGTGGTTCTTGGTGTTTGAGAACCACTACTCTTTTGTACTAATGTTGCAATGACACTCCTCTAGCCTCTTCACCATATTATTTTTCCCTAATACGATCTGCTAGGGCTGGGTGACATTGCCAAAAAATAAAATACAATTTGAATCGATTTTAACTGAAGTCAGAGCAGGGATTACTAGTTTTTCAAACAAGGGAAGCTCTTTACATTTTCATTCTAATCATATACTATTATTTTAAGATATTACTGTCTTGAATTACATTTGTATGGATATGTAATTACTTGTTGTTCAGCTTGCGTCATAATAAACGTTTACTTCCTTGTTTTCACAATCTCAATGATTAAAAACACAAATTAATGGAATTCATTTGATTAACTGAGAAGCCCTACAATCCGCTATAATTCCTGAATAACTTGAAGGACTTAAGGTTTGGTCTTTAGTCGTCATATTCACACCTGACCTCTCTGAACAGATCACATGGGTCTACAGCTTCAGTGTTTCACATATGAGAGCTCTGGAGCCATGCCATGTTTTACCCTGAGCTCCACATGGGCCTGGAAACACCCCACCGAAGCCATCTGCCCTCACAGCACCTCCCAGCACCAGCGGGCTGTAAATACCCTCACACTTTGGGTTAGAGAGAGCGGTCAACATGCACAGGGTCAAGGAAAACTGTCTCTGTGTGAGCCAGAGGAGCTCACGGGCATGTGTCAACTACGCACTGATAACAATGAATAGACTTATTTAAAGCGGAACTGAACACTAAATCCACCTTTTCTACCGCTACTAAACCGTGTATATGGTGTGTTAATAGGATTATCTATTGGCCCTAGTTGTTTTTTGGCAACTTTAAATGGTAAATGTTCAATTATATAGCGCTTATCCACCTACAAGGCTCTCAAAGCGCTTTACATCAAACAACCACTCACCCATTCACACACACATTCATACACCAGTGCACACAGACACTGGGGGCAAGGTGGGTTAAGTGTCTTGCCCAAGGATACAACGACTTCATCTGTGGGAGCTGGAATTGCACTGCCAATCTTCAGATCAGTGGATCTGACACTCTACCAACTGTCGCCCTTTTAGTGCAAACTAGCTAAATTTGCAGCTTTCTGGTCAAAAACGCTTATCAGAAATATTTTTACAGCCAAAAATACATAAACTCCCTTGTTTGTTAACATAGGCAGTTTATTTTTACATTTTCCCCAAAAAACATGAAAAAATACTTTGGCAATTATACTATGAGTGTAACAATATGTAGCCTGCACTCTTGGTTTAAATAAGGAACTACAATAATCATGACTCAATCTGGGTTGCCAGTGCTTTAACCTGCAGATAAAGGACACATACATGTTTTTTTTTTCCCTCGAGAATTCAGTCACTGAGCTGCAAGGCTGCACTAGCACTCATTAATATTTGGTTGCAGCTGCTGGGGTTTAGCTAGTAAGGATTTGGATCAGAAAAAGTCCTTTTAGGTTTAAACCAACTGGATTTTAGCATTAAAACTGGCAACCCAAATGAGAGACACACTCATTCTGCTTTTTGATTGGATAATTGTCTTGAGAACCAAAACAGCAAATCAAAAGAGCATAAAAACACATACATGATAGAGTGATGCTGGGTCTCTAGGTGGAGAATCCCTCTGATTTGATTGGAGGACATAGTGGGAGGGGCTTTGGCTGTGATGGCTCCGCCTCTTGGCCCGTTTGGCCGTGTCGTTGGCCCGTTTCCCTGGACGCGCCGTGTGGGAGGAGTACTCATCTGAGGTTGTTCTGTCGTCTGATCCAGGAAGACCTCCATAACGCATCAATGACGCCTCTGTTCAACAACATATTATTTATAGAGTGAATGAATAATGTATTGTAGCACTTTGAGTATCTGGAGGTGTTATATAAAACCAAGACATTACAACATCTTCAGGCAACTAATGAAACTGTAGAATATCTGCAAAAAATAGGCTAGCTAGTGCTTTCAACACACTAAAAATCACACTGTAAAATGCATATTAGTTTCATTGACTTAAACTCAGATTACTGTCTTAATACTATCTTAATCAAATAGGCATGAGTAGTTTATATGTATTGGTGTGCCTGGAATTGTGTAAAGGTACAGTAATTATAAATAGTTTCAATACATCTATTATTTTTTCAAGCTAAAAAACTATTTGCTAATGGAGTAATGGACTTCCTTAATTATCTCATTGTTAGACCTGGGTTCTTATTTCAAGCAGAAAAAGCGTATAACCAGTCAGAAATGTCTAGTCCAACCAAACAATTAAGGTCATATATGCAGTTATTTCATTTGAATTTTCGAATTGATTTATTTTTACATGTATCAACCTAAATAATGTTGCCAGGGGCTCAAACAACAATAATAATAATTCATGTCAGAAAAGGAGCATGATGATCTTATTATTAAAACTCAAATTGCAAATCTAATCTAATCTCATTATTAAATCAATGGTTCTCAAATTAAGCTTAATACTGTTTCCTAGATAATTATTTTTTGCAATGTACAACTTCACAGCTGTTCAGTAGCACCGAATAGATGGATCCCTATGGAAATTCAAAGTTCAAAGATATTTAAAGTTAACAGTTATACAGTTATACACAGCATAACAGAAAATGCATGTCTTGTGTTTGTGTTGAGGTTGTGGCTCCTATTTCATATCGGGTACAATTCAAAATGTTACTGATTGTGTTTAAATGTGTGCACTCCTATACTCCACCCAGAGCCCTGAGGTCAGCTCACCAGCTCCTGCTGCTGTGCCCAAAGCCAGGCTCAAGACCAGAGGTGACAGAGCCTTTTCTGTGGCAGCGCCCAGACCATGGAACAGCGCCCTCTGCCTGTCAGATCTTCACTGTCTTTAACGCAGTTTAAGACTAGACTGAAAACCCACCTCTTCTCCCTGGCATTTAATACTAGCTAGACCTGATATCTTGGTGTTTTATTGTTCTTTTCCTATGTATCGTGTTATCTGTATATTTGTTTTTGTTGACTTTTATGTGAAGCACTTTCGGCATCTGAAGTTCTTTTTAAATGTGCTATATAAATAAACTGAATTGAAAAAAAAAAAAAAACAGGCAGCAGGTTTTTCCATTTACACTTCGTTCCGACCCTTTGAACTTTGGGTCGTATGGTGCATTTTGAACATGCTTTGTGCCGCTTGTTCTTGGGGAGTTCGTGATTTGATCCAGGTTAATCACAGCCACATTATGTGAATAAAGCCACAAAGGCCAGAGCTCTGAGAGGTGTGACTGCGACGCACCAGAGAAGTTTAAAGCAGCAGATGTCGACCTTTAACTAATCACGGCCTGGACAAATGAACTGAGAGAAGAACCAGGAAAATCCAGTGGCGCACTAACAGATGACATTTATTGAAATTAGGATTACGTGTTAAATCTATTAAGTCCAGAACACAGTGAAAGGGTCAGCCGTGTTTCACCTGTGCCAATATTAAAAGTGCTCTGTAAATAAAAGGTTTTGTCCAATCTGTCCAGACTATTTAGCTGACATTATTTTTACATTTGAAAGGATGAATTCCGTCTACAAACTTTTTTTTGCATTTTTCAATACCAATGGATTCAAAACCTCAGTCCTCTTACTGAAATGTAAACGTTCACTTGAAATGTAATTATACCATACTCTATAAGGTAAGGTCAGGAGCTGAACAATTCGAGAAAAATATGTAATTGCGATTTACCTGACAAGCTTTGGGATTGTAATTAAGTTTGTGATTTGTGTTACACAATAATAGGACTGTGTTCAAAGTTCATATTTTAAACACGACAAGGAGAGTTAGGCTGAGTATGTATTTCAGAACCTGTTTTACAGATCTAAAGTACAGGGTTATAAGATAAGGATATTTTGTTTGTGGAGAAAACTATGGTACTTGAACACTTGTAGCCTTTGTGATTTGCTAATTGCGTTTATTCAACTTGTAATTTTAATAGGGTTAGGGATTAATCTTTAGTTCCAGGATTAGTCCCAGTTCAGTCCCAGTTTTTAATGTGGGTGGGAAGATATTTATCACATTGTGGGAACTAAAATCTGCCTCCTTTATGGGGACAAAAAATAGTTGTCCATGATTATTAGACCAACATGATTTAAAATCCAGATATGGGTTAAAATATGTTAAGTTAGGGTTTAGGTTAAGGCTTGGCAAGTAGTTACTATGGTTAAGGTAATGTCCCCAAAAAGCATGGAAACATGTAGGTATACAAGTGTGAAGGCACCCATAAGAAGATTAATTTTCTGCATTTGACACATCCATCCAGTGCAGGCAGGAGAAGAGGGTGACCACTGAGTAGCGTCTGGATAGTCTTTTTAAAAATCTTGAGCCAAGATCCTGGTCAGGACCAAGCTGTGGACTGGTCTGTTCAGTAAATGTTTTTAGGTTTAAGGGTGATGGGGAAAATACACACGTAGTATTTTTGTATCCAAGCAAATATTAGAGTGTTTAGTTTAAAATGAGATGGAGAAGAGCTAGGACTCTTATGGACCAATCTACTGCTAAAGATTCAAAATGCAGATGTTTGAGTCTTGTTTTTGATCCTATATTACACAAAGTTTATTCTTGTGAGCTTTAAGCCATGGCATAATGTAGTTACCTCCTCAAAAACATACCAGGAGTTGTGTTTTGATTAATTCACACATGTTTGAGTAACGCTTTATTATTAGTCTTTCTACATCTCCAAAGCTCAAAATGCTCTGCTCCACCTTGTGATGTCATGTAGTGATAGTTTTAAAGTTAACAGCTATCTTACCTGTCTTTTACCAAGGTGGAACCTTGTGTTTTCCATTTGAAAGAAGAACTCAGCTTAAATATACAGGATTTGTGTGTTAAACATGTGTGAATGAAACAAACCACAACTCCAGGTCTGTTTGTGATGAGGAAACAACATCAAAATATAGATCAGAAAATAGCAAAATATAGGTCCTTTAATAAAACAGCGTGTAAGTTTAAAGTTAGCCAGCAAAGATTAGCTAGGTGACATTTTTTTTCACCACAGGGGCAAAAAGCTGTTGAACAATAGTGCCTATATCAAAGATGATAAAGTTTAATAGTTGGGATTAATCCAATTGAATATTTTGTTCAAAAACAGTGCCTCATTGAACCTGATATTTTCACTTTCTGCAATCTTTCCACACAACTTCCCCTAACCTCTCTCTTTTTCTCTCTCTGTTCCCGGGGGACCTAAACTCACAGCCCTCAGCACGATTGTGGCGGCCATCTTGTCATCTACATCGTCCCCTTGTTACTAGATGGTTGCTAGGTAGCGGCCGGAGGAGAGGATCGTCATGGCAACTGAGTGAGTTATTCAGGTGCAGGTCAGGAGGATGGATAGTGTTTTTCTTTTCTTTTTAATTGTCGTCCTTTTACTGTCACTCCAAAGCGCCATTCCTTCTCTTGTTAATTGCTAATATTGCAGCACCACTGGACTGTAGATAAACATTTACAAGATTTGGGTCCAAAATATTAGAATATATAGTGAGACACATCCAACCTTTTCTTAATAATTTCTGCCTAAGCCAAAATGCACAATAACAGTTCATATATGTACTTACTTACTAGCTTGGCATTCCCTAATATCAGACCAAGACATTTTAATCTACTTCCACCCAAACTTTGCAGTCAATGACATGAGACTAGTCTATTTAGTATTAAGAGTATTACCACATTGGCAAACATTCAGTGAAAATAAAACCCACTATTTTAAACCAGTTGTGCGACAAAATGACAAAAAACATATAGAGGGTTGGTATAAAGTATAAAATCAGCTTTCTTACGGTAATTCAAGTAATTTTAAACCATTTTTGTAAAACACAATGTAACATGCTGCTCACCTCTGTTCTCTCAAATATTCATAGTTGGACGGTGGGTAAACAGTATCCAAAAATATTAAAATTGAGATTCAAAATTCAAGTCCTTTCAACCTAAATGTCCCTTTAGGCTTAAAGGGGGATCCTGCTCACTAGGGATGGGCCATACCACAGTTTTTTTTATACCAATACTGATACCAATACTGATACACAATACTGGTTTAATCTTAATGGTGAAGGCATTTAAATAAATATATAAAGGGCGTCAAATAGGTTCTAAAGACCAAACAGAATACCTGAAGTAATTTAAACCAATGTAAATCTGTTTGTATATTGCACATTCTAACAGGCTTATAGGGGGACACAACGCTCACCTCTGCTCCTCTCCCTGTTCAGTTTGGCTGGGTCCTCGTAGTCGCCCACCCAGTTACACTCCACAGGCATCGAGATGGGCCTTAATCTGCCTACAAACACAATACAAAAGTCAATGTAAGAGTCAAACATGATACAATATGTGGGATTATTCAACTCTATTGAAAAGATGAAGTTATGTCACGCTCAAATTGGGATGGCCTAGATTGCATGGTGAGTAATCATTCTTTGAGATAAACAAAGCTGGGATGAACTCATTGGACCCATATTTTTGTTACTGGGTTAGTACTCATCGTGCCGTTTGATAGAGTTGAAGAATTTATGAAAAACTTGCATAAATAACCCAGTTCAACCCACCAATGTTGTTGTATTACATGTTTTTAATAGCCTCATTGACATCTACCAACACATTGCTCGAAGCTGTTTCAGTCAGCATTTTGGTTACTTGGTTATTAATAAGGGAATTTGCTCAAACAATGAGAATTATTAATTATCTGCTTGTAAAATCTGCCACCTTATCTCCACGGAAATGTTATGACTTTGAATGAAATGTTCCACAGTCGGGCATTAAAGTTATCTGTTTTGCATTTATTCAATCCGGTGTTTTCATTTCACTGGAAAAAACATGCATTCTTTGTATCAGCAGGCTTGCCTCTCTACTGACCAGGCTTGCAGCGTTTAATGCCATACTGTGCAATGTTCCATGCAAGAAGTAAGATATCTATGGAAACCCTCCACCAGAAAAGTTTGAGACACTTTGACACCGCATGGCAAGCTCTATACGTATTGGCTGTCTGTAGTGAAACACAAAACAATATTACATTCATTCAACCTCCTAATGGCTCTGTTAAACTGAATGATACAAATGATGTGGGATTTATCAAAACTAATAATTACCCACTTGTCTAGATTACACTGACCTGGACTGCACCATGAGTAATGCACTTGAAGCCTCCAAAATGAGACCGAACTCATTCAACCTGCCATGTATTTGGTTTATTGGCCCCGTTCAAACTTAAACGGCCTGTATTACGCTATTTTCTGATGTATGTTACAATGTCGTTTCCTCATCAAAAACAGGCCTGGAGTTGTTTTGTTTCATTCACACATGTTTAACACACAAACCCTGCATTTTTAGGCTCTTCTCTCAAACAGAAAACACTCTGTTCCACCTTGTGATGTCATGTGGTAATACAGGAAGTGCTCCACTGTATTTTTAAACCCATACATCTTCACTAGAACAATTTGGATAAATTCCAAATTTACTGAACAAAAGGTAAAAAGTAGCTGTTAACTTGAAAACTACCGCTTCATGACATCACAAGGTGGAACAGAGCATTTTGAGCTTTGGGGATGTAGACAGACTAATAATAAAGGGTTACTCAAACAAGCGTGAATGAAATAAAACACAACATGAGGTATAGACAGACTATAATAAAGGGTTACTCAAACAAGCGTGAATGAAATAAAACACAACATGAGGTAACAACATTATAACATGGCTTAAAGCTCTCAAGAGTCCATTTTGCATAATATAGGACCTTTAAGGTTAAAGTATTTATGGAGTCATAAATTGTATCTTAAGTGTTTGTGTTAATGCTCGGTGTCCACTGAATGTGTTTGGCCTGGTTTAGTTGGCAGTGGTTGCACAGTGATGCCATACTGTCCTGGCATGAACTGAAAACTCCTACACAGCTGACGTGTTGATCAGTAACAACAAGATGACATTTAAAGATTGGATTATGCTCGGATTATTCATTAATATTCATACAATTCTGTTTTGAGACACAATATCTTCACAATTATTTTGGTAAATGTCAAAACCAAAATGAAAGCAAGTGAATTTAGACTGTTGGTTTAGTATGTTGATTTGATGTCCTTGTAAAATAGAACATTTCTGTAAAGATAAACGTGTTTACAAATGCGAGTTATGTTGCGAGTTTTCTTAAAGCTTTCTTAAAGGTACAGTATGTAACTTTCTGGAGGTGGCATGTCTCCTGCATGATTCCATGGAAATACAGTCAAAGTTAAAACCATACTTGGGAACATTTTCCATGGAGATGGATTGGTTTTAGGTCATACTGTGCAATATTAGCTAAAGAAACGACATTTCCCACATGTATGCCCTCCTCCATGCCAAAAAAGAATCACGTTTGTGGAGATGCAAGCTCATCCAAACCCCCCCTTCCCCCCCCCAAAAAAAACCCAAAAAAAACCCCCCAAAAAAACATATGCATAATATTTAAGTCTATTTTGGGGCTAAAAAGTTACATACTGTGGCTTTAAAGGGGCACTTTGCAACTTTTCTGGTTGGAAGTTGACACCTGCTTGTCGCCGTGGAGATGTTGTACAACATGACATTAATCTTTGTTATGTGGGATTTACGTGCGATTTACGGATATCTCAGCAATACCTTGAAAAACATCAATTTTCAACAGATTTTCCCCTGCACCAATTTGACCTGTAATTGGACCTGGTGTTGTCACTCGTGGTCTTCATGGAGACAGGTAAGTTTAATGCCATACTGTGGAACATTCTAGTCAAATTAATTACAGACCAGAAACCAGTACCAGAAAAATTACATAGTGCAATATGGGAAGTTTTAAACTCTGGGAGGTAGATTGACTACATATGATGGATTATTGAAACATGTGAATGGAAAAAAGATAAGAAAATTCAAGATATATTTTTAATTTAGGTACATGGTTTTTATTTTTCTTCAATTTTGCACACTGTTGGACCACTAAGATTACTTGTATTGTATTATGCAGCTACTATGTCCCAAAATGTCCTGTGTAGATCAGTTTGTCCAAGTCTAATTAAGAGTCTACACGACCCAGAGTCAGAATTTTTTAAGTACAGAAAAGTGGCTGGAGGTAGGGGGTAGGTGATTTTCCGAACACTCAAACCCTGAATGCGAAACAATACAGGATTACTCGAACATGCAGAAATCAATAGAAATACAACTCTGAGTAGGCTACTGACGAGGGAACACTGTTATGGCAAAAGCTCATAATAGTCCTCTTTAACGTGCTTAGCTAACAGTAAACCTACCATATGTGGGTGTGGTGCAGTAGACCGGCTCGTCATCATCACGCCGTCGAGACTCTTGGTCCAGGAAGGAGTTTGGAGAGTCCGAGCGCTTAGCAACACTGAGGCTGCCATGGGTGCGTGACGCCTCGTCTCCGGACTCATCTCTACGGCAACAGCAGATGCACATCAAAGACTCACCATCTGGAAACTACCTATGGGTTCTGCTATGAAAGATGGTAATGTTAGCGTTTCACACTTGTAGAGATGACTGCTTGTGTACATAGTTTGGTCCTGGTTTGATACTGGTGGTGTAGGTGTTTTATCCATGTTCTGGTTTAGTCCTGGTTTAGTCCTGGTTCTGGGATTTGTTCCAGTCTAGTTTAAATTTTACTGTGGGGTAAGTTTGAATGCAGCCTTTGGTCACTCAACACAGTTTCATTTCTCCCTCATAGCCAAAAAAGGATTTAAACCTGGGTAATCATAGGAAAATCTCTTCCAATTTAAAATACCATAAACCTACATTATGATTCTATAAACTACATACATAATAAACCATTATGGGCTTAAAAATGCTTGCCCTTAACATTTCTGCTCCAAAAATTTTTTAATAAAAGGTCAGTAGGAGTTACGAGTACCATAGTCTCACACAGTTTTCTACATGACTGGACAACAATGTACCTGGGCTGGTACGGTTCATTGGGGGGAGGAGGGATGTACAGGTCCTGAAGGGCGGAGCTCTTGGTTGGAGTCCCAGATGGAGTCCCTGAACTGCTGCCTGGACTTCTGGTCGGCTGCAAGAGACAAGAAGAAAGAATTTACTTAAAGGGCACGTATTACACTATGCTCTGATCCATGTTGTGTTCCTCATCAAACATAAATAACTGAAGTTGTGTTTTGTTTCATTCACACACAAATCCTGCATATTTAGGCTGAGTTTTTCTCTCAAACAGGAAACGCTCTCTTCCACCTTGTGATGTCATGTGGTAATACAGGAAGTGCTTTGCTGTGTTTTTAAACTCAATACACTATCACTAGAATCATTTGGATAATGTCAGCCTGGGAATTGCCAGTCTCTACTGAACAAAAGGGAAAAAGGAGCTGTTAACTTGAAAACTACCGCTTCATGACATCACAAGGTGGAACAGAGCATTTTGACCTTTGTGGTTGTAGACTAATAATAAAGGGTTACTTAAACATGTGTATGAAACAAAACACAACTCTGAGCATGTTTTTGATGAGGTAACAACATGGGTAAAAGTTCATAGGAGTCAATTTTGCATAATATAGGAGCTTTAATGAATGTGATTTCAAAAGAAAATTTTATTCTGTCAACTGGGAGGAGCTAACTACACTGAAACTAACACCACCTAGTTGTTTGGAGTATGGAGTATCTGTTATTACCTATCAATCTAGTATCTATTACGTATGTGAATTTCGGCCCTTTTAAGAGTGAGTTAAGAGTTTAGATGAAGCCATTTAGAAATAAAAAGGTGACGCTTGTTACTGTTAACTGTTTTTCTGGCTCTGTTTGACTAGCTAATTGTAAATAAAGCTGAATGTGAATGCAGTTTTCTACCACAAATGGCTTTTTATTATAAGGCACCATCATTAAGGTGAGAACATTAAAGTCTTCCTCCTCAACATATTCATTCAATCTTGAACAATGCTTAGATGATGCCGTTAGTGAACAAATTAGATCTTAACAACTGGAGCGTTAACAAAGTGTAAACAAAACAAAATAACTTTGTTTTTCTTTAGTTTAGTCTGACCTGTAATGCAAGGGGTTTCCAGCGCATGTTCTTGAGGAGTGCAGGGGCAGAGCTGAGAGTGCTCTGTGGGCGCTTCTTCAGGGTCAGGGACACGACACCTTTGTCCGCTCGCAGAGACCCCACCAGGTTACGCAACTGCCAGCCCACCTGAAGCAGAGAGGGATGAGTGAACAACAAACTACTGTAAAGCTATAATGGGTGTTGAAAAGTTTATCTGGAACTTATTTAAAGATATGATAGTTATTGTGCATTTTTCTCTGGGATTATATAGCTGGCAAATCCAGAATGATATCTTCCTTATACAGTGGGATATCAGTCTGATCACCACACCACCCATCATTTGAAATAAAATCACACACTGAGTTTAGTGCTTCGCAGAAATCCGCAATGTTTTTTCAGTCCCCTGTGATATTTTTTCTTTTCTTTTTTCCTCGTAAACAGCCATATTTATTTTGATATGGACAGAGCATGGGTGTCCCTGGCTGTGTCCGAATGTCAATCCTAGTCCCTAACCCCTCGTTCACTACACAGCCCCACACTCTTTAGTGGACTATACAGTGCACTCATTCACAGAGTGATTCAGACACAGAGCTCATTACATTTGGGTCACGTGACGCTGGCATCTGGGTGAAGAAAAGTCCGCTAACCTCTGATAAAACTTGATTTCTGTCATCAATAATGATCAGATTTGGCACACAAATATTTATGGACTAATAATAATCATACAAGTTTTTGTCAAACTGAATCTCACATAAATTGGATTATTAATTTTAGTTTTTTTCTGAGATGTGGAAATTATTGCTCTGTTAACAGCTCAAGCTAATGTAAGCGGCTAACGCTAGCAACTTTACACAGCAACGGTTTATTCAAAATCAGCGATCAATAGTGCGATCAATAGTGCGATAAACCAGCACTTCTATCTGCTTCATTCAGCCGTGTTGTGTCCAGTTAAAAACCTGTTGCTGTTCACTGTTATTTTTACAACTACCGCAATGCACTGTGGTCTATATTGACTGGTCTAGTGACCACTGATGCCCACTACTTTTTCACAAACTTGACATTCGGACCCCACTAAAAATGGCATGACTAAATAGTGTCCTAAGTAGGGAATAGTGTGGACATTTGGACACAGCTCCTGATTGGCTAATCCACCTGTCAATCACTCCCATTTGAACTCGGGGAGATTCACCAATGACCAGACTCACATCTTCCCATACCCAAATAAAAAATAACCACGCTTAGAATGTTCCACAGTATTGCTTTGAAATTTCAACAGAAACAATCAGATGGCAGAAAAGTTGCATAAAGCACCTTTAACTTTGAAGATATCAACTTATTTTTATACAACATACCAACACATCAATACCAACGCATTTAATAGGGAGGAGCAGAGGGCTAGCTTGTCCCTACAGACATATACTGCATCTTTGAAAATGTGTGCTTGAAAATAAGACCATTATCTGGCTGTATCATGGCTGTGGACAGTGGAAAAGTAGTTTGGAGAGAGGGAGTTGTGTGCAGGCTGCCTTTTGAAGTTCGTCCACGTCGTGATTGGATTGAGCTGGTTTGAGCCTTCTGTGTGGAGCGAGTGGGAGTCGAGGTGGAGGAGAGACTATGTATAGCTCATTATATGTGATGTAACCTGCCCCCAGTTTAAAAACAAGCACATTGCATCTCTGTCTTGTATATTTAGACACCAAACAATGAGGCCAAGCTAAAACTAAACTGTAAACAAACAAGAAGAAATGTGTCAAGGATTTCAGTGTTTTTGTTCAACTTTTAGACAACTTGGATCTCAGGTATAGAGTAAATTGTGTTCAGTAAATAACTGGCGGCTCTTTTGTTTATTTACTTTAGATTCGATTTTAAGATTGGCAGGAGACAACGTTACATGCTAATCCTAAACTGCATCAATTGCAACAGAAGAAAAGCTACCATTCTAAATAGGCCGATACGAAATGTAACAATAAAATACAAGAAAAAATGTGACTTTAAAGCACTTATGACCAGAGAAACATGGACATGTACACATTATTAATAAACATTTATATACCAATGTACACCATTTAGGCAGGGTAAGTGTCTGGTGAGTGGTAGTGTCTTGCCCAAGGACACAACAAGATGTATGTAGAGACAAAAAATCAACCTTTTCGTCAGTGGGCAAAATGCTCTACCTACTAAGACAGGGGTTTCCAAAAATGTAAGGCTAGGACCCCCCAAAATAATCCAAACAACCCAGGACTCTCACAGCAAAATAAAAGTTGTTGCTGGTAATAATTTAACTGGGAAAAAAATGTTTAATATCGGTTATTTGAATAGTTTACTGTGTATTTGGATCTACTTACACAGAGTACAGGGCCATCATTTTTAAATTATAGATTATATCTGTTGTGGTAAGTACGATTTTTCTTAGTTACCCTAATGTCTTAGGTGTGATCACACTTGAGCACACGCCACATTCAAATTTTAAATAAACTGGGGCTAAACCCAGAACTAAACCAAGACAAAATCAGGCATAAACCTGGACTAAACCAGGACTAAACCAGGACTAAACCAGGACTAAACCAGGACTAAACCTGGACTAAACTAGGTCTAGACCTGGACTAAAACAGGACTAAACCTGGACTAAACTAAGATTAAACCAGGACTAAACCAGAACTAGTCCAAGACTAAACCAATTAAACCAAGACTGAACCGGAACTAAACCAAGACTAAACAAGAACTAGACCAGGACTAAACCAGGACTAAACCAGGACTAAACTATAACTAAACTGCTGTTTTTGAGATCTAATGCATTTCCCACTGTGACTCGCCAGTACAAAATCCTCATTACTAAAATATTGATTGAGCTCTGTGAACACTGTGTCCACAACATGTTTTTCATTTGTTTGCCTACTAATTGTGTAATTAGTATTCAACAAATACAAGTGAATCTTTTCAATTATTTACAACCGCAAATGAGAGTGAACATGCATTACATAAGAATTAAATAACAGGTAATTCATTATGTATGCTATCGTGACTTTGTTTTGGTGAATGTAGCAAACAACTGTATTATAGGACAGCCATAGATACTGACCACCGCAGTAAACTTATTTATTTAGCATTTATTTCATTATGGGTGTTTTTATTGATCCAAAAAAATCTGTGGAGCAATATGGAGGGTCGCCTTTCCACAGATCCACCCTATAACTTGGGGCACCACCTTGGCTCCGCAGGCATAGTTACACCTACACTTGTTGTCTTTAATGCCCCACCACACACTAACAGGGCCTATAGTTCACTTTGGTTCATTTAAGCCTGATCAGTACATTGAATGAATATTGAGCCGTTTTAGAGTTACGTGATGATGTGACTTCTGGGTCTAACTAGCAACTTCACAGCTGATTTCTTGCTTTGTTTTAATTTTTTTTAATTTTTGACCCGGAAGTGACATCACACTTAACAACTCTGGTCCATCTATTTGTTACGATAATTTTGATTTGCTTTTTGAATTGTATTGATTTTAGTGGAGTTGTTTTTACACCTGTCAGTCGTTACAGTATAATGCTAAATTTCTGTATTTTCTGTACTGAAAGATCAGAAAGATATTTACCTGGCCAGCCAAAACCACATGTCAACGTCAACATGTGGGTCTAGAACCATATCCTGTCTCCCTGATTTCAAATGGGCGTGACTGACAGGCGGATTAACCAGTCAAAGAGATGCATGGTCCATTGGTGTGAAAACAAACATGGCGGCTTAGGGGAACAGAGAAACAAGACAGATTTCGGCAGAATCAACAAACTGTCATTTTTCTCAGGTCAAAGAAGTTACATATTTCGGATTTGAACAGAATGTGAAGGGGCTGGCTGGTTGGGAAAGAAAGATACGGTATTTTGAATTTGAGCTAATGCTATAACAGCGGAGGACTGTTGCCATGTCAAATCCTTCAAATCAGAAAGAAATCCTTCTGCCTGAAACCAATGCTACTCATGGATACTTGCATAACACCAAGGACAAAACACTTACCACAGTTTGGTGATTGACTTGAATGACCTCATCTCCCGCGTGGATCTTCTTACAGCGGTCCGCCGGCGACTGGAGACACAAAACATAAGAGACAAGAGCCACAGTCAGACAGACAGAAAAAACATTGATCTGAAAGTATCGACCCAAAGTACGCGCAGTAGTGTGAAAGTTTTACAACACGGCCCCGAGCAGAGGAAGCCTTCCCTGTGGACTTTATATGCTTTTACAAACACACAGCTTGGGGCTTCTCCAGGCATAGACAAAGTAAATGGAAATGGCTTCACCTCTCTGCACATTAAATTGAAGTTGAAGGAAATGCTTGCACTCACAACTTTCATGCCCAAATAAAGGTGCATTATGTAACTTTTCTGATGAATAGTCCACCACCTGCTTGTTTCCTTGGAGGCGCTGTTGCTTTGCCTAGAAATTCTGCAGTATAGTTTTAAACCTATCTATCTCCGAAGAAGTAAGTAGTTCACGTAACCAGACCAAGTTACAGGTCAGATCTGTGTCAAGGCAAGCCAGCTTAACAATGCTAGTTTATAAGCAAAAACAACATCAGTAGAACAGAATAATGCCATACTGTGGAACATTCTAGGTAATACAATAACATCTTTAGGTGGCAGGCTCTCCACCAGAAAAGTTACATAGTGCACCTTTAAATAGTCAAGAGTCATTATTTATGCTTTGGACATTTTGTTATTTAGGTTACTATGAAAATGATTTGAAAAAAAGTTAATATTTCTTCTACATTGTGCTTCCATATGGTATGTTTTGGAGGAGTTTTAGACAATCTCACATTGTATTACATGTAGATATATTGCAATAAAAATGTGCTATAATTTTGTCCCATGTTTGTTAACAATAGTGTGTCCCACCATTTGGTTATAAGCAGCAGTCTTAAAGGCCTAGTGAGTTTCATCCGATGATTCATCCTCTGTTTTGTGAGAGTGGTGATCAAGGGTTTAAGTGGATTATGGCTGATTTCTGTCCAACTGTGATAAAGTTCTGCAATATTTGATTTACTTTTCAGACTGATGCAGACATCTACTGCTGTCTGATGAGTATCTAGCATAGACTGTATAAAGAAGTGGACTAAGGCAGTGAGACGTCACCCATAGCGTTCGGCTCCTGTCAAATAAAGCTCATCAAGGTTAGTGGTTACAGGGGCCAATTTGGAGCCAAGTTCCAAATTTAGAATTCCCACCACGAGTATCATAGCAACCAAAGAGCCAATCCGGAGCGAGGGTGTTGAAGGTAACGCCCCTTCCCACCCGCACCCCTGGTTTAGCAGGGAGTGGGCATGCCCATGCCAGCTTCCTATTTGGGACTCCTATTTGGAACTCAGCAGCTAGTGGGTTAGCAATGTCTAGGCCTACGTCTATATACAGTCTATGGTAGCTAGCCTTTGTTAAGACTTAGGTAAATGCATTACCTAGTGAGCAACACATATTCTAAATAGAGCTGGGCACGTTAACACGTGTGTTAACTCAAAAAAAATAATTCATCAGAATTAATTATTTTGTCGTGTTAACGCAGGTCACATGTATCAAAAACACAGAAACAAAGAGCCCCGCTCCGGGAGCGGGTCTGCTGTGTCTGTGCACTGAACAAGAGGAAGAGAGCCCTGCTGTACAGAGAGTGAGACAGAGAAGAGTCCAAGCACCGTCTGAGTTTTTAAACTATCCAAAAAGTGTCAGTGAAAACGGAGAAACAGCACGCTAAAGTCTGCTAACCGAGAGTGACGCTAAATACATGATTCAATATGCGCACGACAACAGCATATGAAGATCTATCAGCAGCAATGCGTGACGTTTACCACTTGTGTCAATCATGTTTACTTTGAAAAATACGATATACGATAAGATATTAAAATCCCACATGTTTAGTAATCAGTGAGCTGGTTTGAACTAGGACTGCACCAGAACTAAACCAGAACTAAACAAGGACTAAATAGGACTAACCTTTACCAGACCTGAATCTGGACTAAAGCAAGACTAAGCCAGGACTCTAGCAGCCTTCTATTAGGCTCATAGTGAACAGAAGGAAGCAGCAGACCACACAGCTTCAAAAGGTTAAATAACATTCCAGTCCTATTCTTGAATGTAGATATTAGAAAAGTATAAAAAATACAATAGGCTAATAAAATACAATAGGCTAATACTGAGACTTTTTATATTATTTTGACTTTTATTTGTACATTTTCCAATAACTTAGTCCCAGATACATAGAAAAATCCAAGTCAAACCAGCACAACACTGAGAGGGCACCACAGTATATTTAAGCCGAAAAGGTCAAATAAAGTATAAACTATTTAGGAGCCCAAAAAAACGTTATTATATTGTTTTTTGACCGGCAACCTGCGCGTTAATCGCAATTAATCACATGCTTGAATTGCGATTGATCGCAGCCCAGCTCTAATTCTAACATTTAATAAATATATATAATATATTTACTTTAAGTTTATGTTCACTATTTCAACATAGTGTCCTTGCTATACTAAAATTTCAAACTGAATTTTGATAGTAAGGAATTCACTCAGTAATCGATACGGATTATGATGCCACAATGAAGATTCTACTTTTTTAGTAATAGAATGTAATTTTCACATACAAAATAAGAGTATTTTCTTTATCTTAGCATTAGGTCTTATATACGTTTTGATAAAAGCTCAAAATCAAACTGTTCAAGAAATTAAATTTTGTCCTGTTTTTTTTTTTTTTTTTTCAGAATCAGTATTTCAAATAAGTATCTAGTTTCAACATTAGTTTTAGTATCAATTACTATCTGAATTTCGATACTCTTGACAGCGCTTTTTCAACAATATAAACATAGAATGGTAACCAAATTGCAAAGAAGAAATTGTGACGGTTTGGTAAAAATAACGTCTACACTCAACTTTTTGGAGAACTGACAGCATTCACACTCCTTAGTTCAGTACCGGCATGTTTTCACAAGGTGTCACTTGTCTGGTTTCCTCTAACCAAACAAGTTATAACCTAACCATATAGGTTATAGTTTTTTATGGTCTAAGATTTGTTGAAGTGTACATTAGTAAAACTGAATGTATTTCAATATGGTGGCTTGTGTAAATGTACACTAAAAACTGAAAGCTTCATGAAAACACAAAATAAGCATAACACTAACGTGCAACACATTTACTGTAAGCTGCAAAGTGTGATAACAGTTTATAAACACTTCAGGAATAGGAGGTTCCCTTTCTGACAGTTGCACCAACAAAAAATGATCAAACTCCTACTTAAAAAAGATACAGTCATATGTGAAGCTTCAGACTGAATGATGGATGTCTATGAAAACACACTTGAGTGTGTCCGAAAGGAACAAAGATCATTTAGAACCAGATCCAGAGGAACCAGTGAAACCAACGCTGAAGTGGAGGAGGCTGCAGACACAGGTCAGAGTCAAATCTACTTTTGACTTTTTATTAAAGGAACTGTATGTAGTCTGCACTGCACTGCAGTTTTTAAAAAGGGCATAAGAATCACAACTGAACCTGGGCTGCGAGTGCCTTAACCTGCAGACAGAGAGCACATAAAAGTTTTTCTCATTATAAGTATATGACCGTGCCTCATGTGAAAGCTTAGAGGCTGAACTAGCACTGATTAATGATTGACTGTAGGTGCTGGGGTTTAGGTAGTGAAGACTCAGATCAGAGACAGACATTTTAGGTTTAAATCATCTGGATTTCAGGATTGAAAATAAGAGACGCGTGAAGCTCATTCTGCATTCTGATTGGATAATCACCTTGAGAACAAAGCACAAAATTATAACATAATTGGAGCAGCGCCGCTCTGCAGGACCCATTGTATGAATGGACGCTGCAGAGCTGCTGTTTGACACGTTCATCTGACGAGGCAATTTGGATCAACTTAATATCAGCGACAGTCTCCTCCTGCGTCTGTCTGCGCAGGTGAGCCTGGGTCTGTCTGTGTGTTGCTGAAAAACCTTTTTCTCCTCCGCCACCACATATAGGGGGAGCGAGTGTGTGCGTGCATATTCACGGGGCTCTGTCCCTTGAAGTGCGTTGTCATAGAAATAAGTTCTGTGATCAGCTGATGGACTCAAGTGGCTCATGGTGGGTGTTTGGGGTGAATGATGAGCGGTGTATGTGAACAAGGCCGACCCAAAGTAAAGTAGACAGAACTAAACCTAGCGCGCACTGGGGCCGCTCCAAAGAGTGGAACACAACCTTACATACAGTTGCTTTAATATTTGATTTACAAAGTTTTGTTTTTTTCAACAGGAGGAAGAGCGATTAGACTGGTCATAGTCAGCTTCGGAGTCCTGTGCATCCTACAAGCTTCTCTCAATGTTGGCCTACGTCTATGTGAGCACTCTTTATATGTTAGAACAAAAATTTCTATACATTTTCCAATTGATTTTGGTCACAAAAGATAATGAAAGCCTCACAGAGTCCACCCTAGTCCTTGAAACCAGCACAACCTGTCCAAGAAATGAACAGCAGTTATAGTTACTTTTGAAACCT
>KN474437.1:13984-26538 GCA_000787095.1 Periophthalmodon schlosseri
CAAGAGGGAATGAGGACACTTCCAGAACACTATCACAATTGTGGGTTTAGGTGTGAAAGGCGTAAAGTGGGCAGACCTTTGGGTTGTAAGGTAATGAATTATGCTAATGTGATCTTTATTACTGTAACGTCATGTACCCTTAAGATATATAAACGACGCAAAATGTGCGGAAATGATAGGTTAGTTGGGGAATGGTAGATTATGTGTTGTGGCCACAGACTGTGTAAAGAAGTGGACTGAGGGAGTGTGACGTCACCCATAGCGTTCGGCTCCAGCCAAATGAAGCTCATCGAGGCTGGAGGGTATAGCGGTGTGCGGTATAGCTATGTCCTTTTACATATACAGTGTATGGATGTGACAACGCTCCTTGCAAATGGCTTTTCGGAGCTGGTAAGTCTGTTTATTTTAAATGGTTCCACAATGTGAGGAGGGATCTGTAGATAGGAATGTCAAGATTTGATAAACTGATAATTGCAACTATTCAGGAGACGAAAAAACTGTAATGGGCTCTGTGTACAGCAGCTCGCTAGCTAGCTCTCTCAGTCTCAAAGCTAATGCTAACTTTTATTAAAAATGTAAAATATTAAATTAACCTATTCAAATTAATTAAAGACTACTTAATTGTGTTCGTATGTAGATTACTTAAGTTTGTAGCGTTGTTTTATTCCTCAAAGTTAGCATTAACACTGAGTACTTGTTAGCGTGCTAGCTGTTGTTAGCTTTGAGACTGAGAGAGCTAGCTGGCAAAATTCCACTCTAAAGCTGTGAAAAGTGCTTAGAAACTTAGCGTGGTGAATATGTCTGTTTTTAATATACTGTAAACGCACTCTCTCTCCCTTTCCTATCAAATTTCAATTATGTGCCGCTACACTCCACTTCTCCATCCCCAGCAGCAAAACCATCAGCCACCTCATCCTCCTCCTCTTCACTACCAGTGTCAAACTACATGTATAACTACACTGCATGAGAGAAAATGCAGTACTCTGGCAGCGAGCAGATACTTTATTTTCCCTTCAGAGAATAACTTGAACCACTTTCAAATTCTCCATGTGTGACTATGTGAGAGTGCTCTGCAAAAAAGGCCTGAGACTAAATAAAGTGAACCCAGAGCGCTGACAGTTTGTAACGCTGTGAAGACGAAGTACATATTTGCATTTGAGCCTTGTCGATGGCTTTTATCAGCCATCGACAAGATTACGTAGTTTTGAGAGCTCTGGAAATAGTGAGGTTCACTTGGGTTCAAATTCTGCATCAGCAGGACTCAGATAAGAGTCACGAATATTACTCACATCAAAGTAAAAACAACTGCAAGTCCAAAAAGGAAAGTAGTAGTATTTGTTGGAAAAAATACTATTCAAGCACAGAGACATGTTTACTTTACGTTGTGGTGTAGATTTAAAGCTGTACTGTGTAACTTTTCTGGTTTGGGAGTCCACCAAGTGTTTTGCCTGAAGTGTTCCACAGTTTGGCATTAGGCCAGTTTATTTGTAGAGCCCAGTTCGCAAAGTAACTGAAAGTGCTTATTGTGAGCGGTCTCGCCTCTCCGCAGAAGTGACCAGTAATTTGTCCTGGAGCATCACCTGCTTGACTCCATGGAGAAAGACACGTTTAATGTCCTACTGTGGAACATTTCAGGCAAAGCAACATCTCTACAGAGACGTGAAGGTGGTGGACCCTTCACCAGGAAAGGTACATGGTGTGTAATGAGGACATGAGTCAGTAATAATAATTGGTGGGGGTTTTAAGATCATAAAAATTAAACTACCGCTTATAAATTACAATATAGGTACAAAAAAAAAAAAAACTTCCATAAGATCAATAGGAATGTAAATGCAAATAATTTTAAAAATCACAGGAAAATACAATGTACAAGTTATACCTACATTAATGGAATTCACTACCAACCACCTAAGCAAAGAAAAAAAACACACTCAGTTAAAGGCCCTGTACGACTTTCTTCATGTGAGCGAAATTCATCTTGCCCCAGTACAGATATATTGTATAAGCAGTTCTTGAGGTCGAAATGAGTCCGCTGCGTGCTGTCGGCATCTAATTATAAAGCGTTACTGGTTGGTAATTAGGAAGTGCGCGTTTGCATGCTTGTTGTTGTTACCTTTAGCATCACGGCAAAACTCTAGTCTGAGAGTTGTGAAAAGCGCTTATAAACTCATCACAGTGAACGCACAGAATGCAGGTGTGGAATAACTTTGGATCATTACCAAACCGCTTAAAGTGAGCTACTTTTGTTTTTCACGTTTTTAAGACAATAATAATAGCTAAAAATCACAAAAAAGAAAAAAAAAAGAATGATAATAATACAATTTGCAAGTTTTAATTAAACAAATGTAATTCCCTACCACACACCTCTAATGGTGCAGTGTTATTAAAGTGCAGTACAGCCAGGCTACATTCTTGTGGTTGAGTTTTCCATAGCTTTACCTGGCACGTGCATAAATAAGTACTATAGTGTTTGGATGGCCTCCCCTGCACTGGCTCTGATAGTATTTCACACATTTTACTCCTCTCCTCCTCCGCATCCCTCCATCTCTCACGCCTCCGCCTCCCCACCCCTCCTTTCTCTCTCTGGGAGCAGGTTTCCGTTGCGTTCTGTTCCCGGGGGCTCAGATGATGTCACAACTTTCCATAATTCCATGCTCAGGAATTCTTAAGAAAGGATAGGCTTTCAGGATATTTCCAGGACATTAGCATAGAAAGCTACCTGCCAAAATGTGTGTCCAAAAAAAAGAAGATTGCTACCAACACTTTTACAAAAATTTGACAAAAGAGAAACTATTATTTTAAAAAGAAAAGAACCAAAATGGAAATATGGATAAAAAAATGTACAATTGATAAGATATTGAGAGACTGGCAGTTTGCAAACACACGAGGAATCTGATTATAATCTGATCATAATCTGATTATCGAAATGTCATGTAAGTGGTAATCTGATTTCTTTCTGATTGTTCATACCTGTGCAGGGGTTGACAAAATGAATTATGCCTAAAAGGGCAAACTAATGAAAAAAAAAAAAAATGAGAAAATGTTAAAGATGTAAAGCTATTTTAAAATGAATTGTACTTTGACTTTGAAATACCTGGTACAGTATATGAAAGATGGACCAATATATTTTTGGGGTCAATATTCATCGTGTGCGTTTTTTCTTTGCACTACTGTGACATGTTTGGTTATTTTTTGGCAATACGATCAAATTTAAGACGTAAAAGGTTGAATAATAACTTCTTTGACTCATTACAGATGCAAACTAACTACTAAAGTGTTTCATTCTGCTGTTTATTCATTGCAGCTCATGATTTTTATTATTTTTTTTTATACTGTACATTTAGAATAGTTGTGTCTTAAATCTGCTCTTGGGTTGTTGTGTCAGTGGCATAAATAAGTTGCAATATTATTGCTTATCGTTTATAATATATCGTTCTTCAAAACAACAGTTAATCTAAAAATCCACAGATTAACTGACACATGTCACCAGGTGTTTTTGATGATCAGATTTTTCACACCAAAATTCCGATCCAATTCTTAGGTTAACTGTTTATTCTAGTTATCTGATGTTTACTGGCCATGTAAATGTACCCAGTGTTGGTTGGTAACAGTAATGCGATAATTACTTAAAAACACTTTCTTACAAGGGTCAGTGCTCAGACATGAATCTTTGACTGTTTTTGTGGGATGCAAGTTTTGTTTTTGTTTTTTTAAAGAATAATTTTATTGTATCAAACAGGGCTGCAATATTGATTGTAATAAAAAACGCAACTTGAATTAATGCAATTTCCAAATCACAAAGTCCCATAATTTCCTTAGACATTTCCTTCCTTTCTTCTTCTGTATAAAACTGCTAACCCTGTCGAGTATATCTGTACAAACATGTTCTGAAATACATTTATCTTTCATCGGTTTGTTAGTTCATAGGCCTCAGTGTTTTTGTCAGTTTTTCTGGATGCGTTTAAAATGTGGACTCTGAAAAGAATCCCATTATTAAAACATGAATTGCAAATCTACCTCGCAATGCTTGTCAGGAAAATCGAAATCGTTCAGCCCTAGTATCAAAGTAGATTCAGGCTACTGTTCGTTTCGCGCACTGCCCTGGTCTGTTGTATTTACTGAGCCAACGTGAGCCAACAGGAGGAAGCCGCAGGTGCATTTTTATGAGCTCTGGTTTAACAGTGCAGTGTGACCTGAACAGCTGTAAGGTCTGTGCTGGAGAAACAGTCTAATTACTGTGAGACATGCAGCAGTTGGAGAGCACCCGCAGGCAAACAGGGCCACACACACACACACACACACACACACACACAGCACGGCTCGGGTCTCCAAGTGTGCATCTACATACTCCGCAGGTGATTACTGTTACATGTGATAAAATGTACTCCTGCATTTAATAGTTTTGTCAAGTGTTATGATGATTTTTACCACAAGTTTTGACAATGTAACTTTTATGGCTAAAGTAACACAAACTGGAGGTGGCACGTCACCTGCATGATTCCATGGAAATAAAGTTAAAACCACACTTATAACATACATACATAGAACATTCTCCATGGAGATAGATGAGTTTTACACAATACTGTGGGAGATTATAGTTAAAGCAACAACATTTCCATGGAGACAAGTAAGAGTCAGGTTTGTGGAGATGCAAGCCCACTCACAGTGCAAATGCAAGTTTTTCTTTTTTTTGTGCAATAAAAACATACAAATGCTTTTATTTTAGTTGGCTAAAAAGTTACACAGATCCAACAAAAAGTTTAACAAAGCTTTATTTAAAATCTCACAGCACTGCCCTCTGCTGGACAGTTGACCACTTTTTAAATAAAAGAAGCAGGGGAATTATTGGAAATACTTAAAAAAAAATTATAAGATGGAGACCGCATTATGTTTTAAGGTTGTTAAATATCCACATTGCATTTGGTGACTAAAATTGTCTTAGAACGCCAATGAAAAGCATAATACTTGCTTTGTGTGTACTTTTTATGCAGCTGGTCAAATCAAAATATCGGCCTCTGCTGGAGATTTAAGGCCGATAGCCGATAAGCCTATTAATCTATATTTTCTTCAGCACTTAAAAATGTGTTATCGTGACAGACCTAAAAAACTGAGAACCGCTAACTTAGCCCGTGCTCCAGACCCCCAGACCCCACAGCCCTGAACCTGGTCTGTCGTGGCCCTGGTTTACGGGTCAGCTCTGCAGCTTTACAAGGCAACGCCACAGAGCCACTATAAAACCCGGGATCTTTAAGGGCCCCCGTATATCACACAGGGGCTGGGGACCACTAACCACCTGCTTTTTGTACTCCTGCCCCAAACGTACACTCGCAATCTCACAAGCGCCTGACCACAATTAAACCTGAATTTCCCCTGCGCGGTTTCGAGAAGTTCTTAATTGATTGGCACGACTTCAAAACCTGCCCCCCCAGAAACAAAGAGAGCTGGACTTGAAATGTATAGCTTCAAAGCGGCGAGGGAGAGCGGGGTGGGACATGTCAGGATTTGAGGGAAAGTGAGAGGCGTTAGAATGGGCCCCACCTTAGGGTTGTCAAAAGTATCTCAAATCATATATTAATCGATACCAAAACTAACCTTTCTTTATCTTCATGTGGTATTGTAATTGGTATCGAGTATTGAGCCAGTTTCTTAGTATCGAGTTTGAAATTTTAGTATCGTGACAACACTACCCCACATTCACCCTGACATCATGTGAATGTGTAGACTTGCCTGTGTAAGTCGAAAAAACTACATAAAAACATACAAATTTTGTCACTAAAATCATTCATACATAAGCAGAGTAGGGGCAGTGTCGTGCCCATGGACACAACAATAGGGGTTTCCGCACTGTTGGAACCTTTTGCAGTTCATAGTACTTTTTTTTAGTACCTGTCCCTATTTGACGTGTGCTCACGCAACGTAGGAACCAGGACTGGGGCCATATATTAGGGCTTATTTAGATCCTGTTCTGGGTCGGAAACTTTCCACAGCTCCAAAAAAACAATGTATTATTAGTAAGTTATAATTAAAATGTAAATAAAATGAGTTTAACTGTTCATGTAATGTGAATGGTTTACAGTGCTCAAAAGAAGTAGAATGAAGGAAAAAAAAAGTTCTACCCACTTAAATATTTAATTATTCCGCACTACCAAGATTCTAATGTTAAAGCCAGTTGGACCCAATTTCAACCATCGTTTCTATGTGAACGTGAGCAAGAGGGTGGTTCCTCTGACGAAATAGGTATTGACGGATTGTAGGTACTTAGTTCTTGGTACTGTGTGAGAATGAATGTGCGGAAACGGTTAAAGAGCCTATACCCATGTATCTGAGCATGTCATACGCAGGTGTTGATGTCAAAATAGGTCCGCTGTGATCTGTCTGTGATCTGTCTGCAATTATAAAGCGTTTTATAGTCCGATAATCAGGAAGTGAACTTTTAGCATGCTAAGTGTTGCTAACTTTAACGTCACGGTTAATGGTTAGCCTCTGAGAGTTGTGAAAAGCGCTTATAAACCCATTGCGGTGAATAATTAGTGTGCGTAATGCATAAGGTAAGTGAGGAATAACTTAGAACTAGTTCATTTTAAAGGGTTTGCAGTGGTCCAGCTTTTCCACATTTTTAAAACGGTTAAAATCGGGAACAGCGCCTTTAATGTGTGGGATTAAACCAGTTTGGCTGGAAAAACTGCAGATCCTCTACCAGCTATAGCACATTTCTAGCTTCACCGCTTACATCTGGTCATTAACTACACACTTGATTTCACACTTTGAAATGATAATTCAATCAGCCCAGTTTAAGCAGCCGCGTCTGAACACCTGAATGGCACAGATGTGGAGTACACTGGACCGCTCTCTCTCTCTCTCTCTCATGCAAGCTTCCCCAGCCGGATCGAGTTAGCAGCAGACGGAGGTAATAGCTTCCAGAAGGGGAGTGGGCTGTGGGGTTCACCGGGCCGGGGGTGTCGGAGAGAGGGGGAGAGGGGGGGACGGAGGGGGAGAGGGGTCGGCCACCTTCCACAGCGCGGCACCAGAGCCGGTGGAACGCCAATTTTACGGTCAATTGGGCCGCGCATCTGGACTCGCAGCGCCGCGGAGCCGGACTTAGCGCTTAGCCACCCCGCGTCAGACACACTGCAGACCACACCGGGGTCAGGGAGCACAGGCACAGGGAGGGAGGGTAATTATGCGATCGGTTATGAAAGATTTAAAGAAGAAAATGTGAGGAAAGAACTCAGTGGTAACACCTTATGATAACTACTCTTTTAACGATCTTAATTAAGTCGGTATATCGTTTGGCCAATATACCGATAATCCCTCGCCGACATTCATTTAATATCAGCATCTGTGTTTCAGAAATGCTTGGACAAAAAGGCTATGTACATATGTTCTTCCAGATAAATGATAAGAATGGTCCTCACCTCTGTGGCCACGGTCAGGGCGGGCAGCAGGGGCGTCAGCATGTTGCACCGCAGCAGGGTTACCATGACAACACAGCGCAGCATCTCCAGCAGCCCGGCCGATGGTCTAATGAAGAAACACAGCAAAGACGCCGCTTTAAACCATCAACTGCCGTGAAAATGTCAGTGCAAGAAACAATGTCTGCGAGAATAAGACATTAATGTGATTACAGTGTGTTTGACAATTTGAAAACATATAAATAGGCCTGTCACGATAACACATTTTGAAGCACGATACATCGCAACAGACAAATATTGCAATAAACAATCATATTTAAACTACTTCATACTATTTTAAGAGTCATATTACACAACTATTACAAGATGTTTAAAGATGTTAGAAGAAGGTTTTCCCCTCAACATTAGCTTACTCTGAGTTATTTTTCATATTTATGACTAACCGACATAAGAGCTTGATGCAGGTATTACCTCTGGTCAATGATGAACCCCAGTGCGGTGAGTGTGAGCAGGATGTAGCAGGTCATGCCCAAGACGGTGATCTGGGACAGCATCTGTGGACACAATAAAGAGCCTTATAGCACCAGGAGCTAATGCTTTCAAATATGAGATTTTATATAATATTCAGGCTCTTAGGTGGTCATCAGAGCCAACTGGAGTGGGAGAGCAGTTACAAACCGCACGCCTGCTCCTCTGTTTACTTGGCAGTGTCATTTAAACATGTCAGACACTGGCACGCGCTCTGTTTAACACCCGGCCTATTACTTTACACTGACGAGCTGCTTTAGTCATGACAGCTAACTGCTCTTACCGCAGTGTTAGGCACTGCTGCTTTATCACATAGGTAAGCCAAAATAATGCCATAAGCAGAAAACAGAATTTAACTTTTTTAATAATGGAAATAATAATAACAAAGCACAATAAAAAAAAGACAATAGGAAACAAAATTATACTTGTAGGCCTTATAGGTTTGAATTAAAGGCATATAATCCAAGCTATATAAATGTGAAGTGAACCAGGAAGCCCACATGCCGCTACAGTATATTATGTTTATTAACCATAATCGATAGGGCTCGGCAATACGGACCAAAAATAAAAATCAATTTTTTTCCATTATTTTCGTGTGCCTGTAAATGTTTTTGGTGATGTTCAAGCACAGCACAAACATAAAGCACAAAAGGGCAGAAACTCAGCTTTTAATTGTTCTGCATATGTACACAACAACAATTTGGATACTATACATTTTTCATTGTCCCACCCCTAATAATACATCATATTTTGTGACTGCTGTGTGCAGCTGGAGAAAGGGGATCGCCTGAGGAAGTCAGGGGACTGTCAACCACAAATCATCTATTTGTGAGCTCTGTACAGACTCACAGTACAAGTATCAATGGCCTTTTATGGTCAACATGAACCAGTCTATCAACAGGAAGGACAACACATACGTCTCATGTTTGACATCTCTCACTGGGGAGACTCAAGTCTCCAGGATTTCAACATTTTGTTCTTTTATATCATTTAACATGATTTGACTATGTTCTTATGCAATTTGTCTTTCACAAGTATATACTTGGATCAGCCCAGAGTGTCTACAAACTACTAGGCTAGTTACTAACACAACACTCAAACAGAAAGTTAAAACCATACTTCAGAACATTCTCCATGGAGATAGTTTTTATAATACTATGAAATATTATAGCCAAAAGAACAACATTCTCATGGAAACAAACAGGAATCATGTTTGTGGAGATGCAAGATGTTTTTCTGCATTTTCCACTACAATAAAAACATCCCAAATGATATGCTTTTATTTTAGTTCATTTGTTTAGCTAAGAAGTTACGTGGTGTGGCTTTAAAGAAGACCTTGTGTCTGCTAAATAGTTATAATCTATGACACCCGTGGATCAAGATAAGGCAAGGTTTATTTTAGTGGGTAAATTGGTTCTCTGCATTTGATGAAACCTTCAACCAGTTGATGACAATCTAACCTGATCTAACCCCTTGTCTTAATATGTCACTGGTGAGTTTACTTGTTTTGTTTTTTCTGTTTTTTGTACAGTCTAATTCACAATAGTTTAAGCAAAAACTGTCAAAATGCATTTAAATGGATTGAGGAAGTAAGTTTTATTATGTCATCATTTATTTTGAACCTAAAGGTTATGTGAACTTCTCCCTGTTTCACAACCCAGGGGACCCACAGCCCAGAGCTATAGTCACATGACCCAGCGTGTCACAGGGAAATGTAGTCCTGTTTGTAGTTCATGCTAACGCTGACGACGCTAGGCCCAGGGGTCAGCTTTGTTAGCTTTGCTGTCAGCTAATCACTTGAAGCAGCTGCCTGTTGTTCTAGTGTCCTGTGGGTGAAGGCCTTTAGCTCATTATACAAGTCCCTACTTCAGGAGGGTGGTGGAAAATAAAGATGACATGGTATTTAGTGTAAAAATAGATATGGAAGAAATGTGTTTGTTAAATTATTAGAATCGTGTCCCATTTTTCGTAAATGGTCTTATCTTCATCGCGAGATTTTGGTAAAGTAATATAAAAATGTTTGTTTAATATGGTAAATAAATTCTCCTGTTTGTTTTTTTCTGGATAAATTCTGAATACAAATATTGTATTAAATTATTTCAATGTTCACTATTTTACTAAAATTCTAATTTAAGTTGTTTTTATTGCCTTGAAAAACATGCATTCTGGCCTAAAGGCATCGCCACCTTGTCTCCAGAGAGAAGAGGCTATTTTTAATCTCCCCTTATTGACAGTGTTCTTGCTGTTGTGCAAACAGGGCTATTCCATGTCCAGTGCAGAGTGAAGTTAGTCTGGTGGACTCTACAGTTCAGGGCCCCCGCTCAGACCCCGGGGCCATACAAACTCACCTCTGACCCACACTGTGTGCACTCAGGGGGGATATTTGCAGTGAGTTTAATCATCACACAACACTACAGCTCATACAGTCTATCTGTGTCAGGTCACAGATTTCATTGTTACACAAGATGGCTACCTATTTCTTTTTGTTTTTGTTTTTTTCCAAGCTTTAAAGCCGCACTATGTAACATTTTTGGTAGACAGTACGCTATCTAATCTGCCTCAGACCAAATTGTGTAGCGCTCTGTTTTCTACACATAATCAATCTTGGATGACTCTCACTGGAAGCGATCAAGACGTTCAAATTAATACTCCAAGCTAATAGGCCGAAGCATCAAACTTTTGTTAAATCTAACTGAGAGAAAAGACATCTTCCCTGTACACAAATGCACAAAAACGCAATTCACCATATTTGGTTTGGTTTGTCTGGGCACTTTACTTTTGGCTCCGCCCAAACCACAATGCTGGTCTGTGATTGGTCCAGTCTCTGGTCCACAGGTGGCCGGACCCAAATGCACCAGCAGGAGTATGTCAAGATGGATCCTCCTGAGTTTATGAACTCACAAATATCGCGAGAATCCATCTTGCTGCACAAGGTTATCCTCTACCTCCTGAAGCCCATTGCCTATTATAACATAGTAACCCCCCCCAGCGCAGTCACAAGTGCCTGTGCTGTCAAACTTACCAAGTTGGACATTGTGCTTTGCCATTGCCACATTCACTTTAGCTCTAATGCTGCTGTTTATATTCCACTATAGCGTATATTTTTGCTAACCTATAATAAACTCTACGCAGCCGCCTGGTGATGTCATTGCAAGCTGTTTGAAATAGGCCTGGTTTAGAATTAGCGCTAAGCCCATAAATTGCCGCTCCGTGTGCCGTGGACTGTCAGGCTAAATAAGCAGGTGGGGTGGGTATAAATACATGACATGATTTATCGGCCCGCTCCTGATTGCTGCGTCCTGACGGCTGTTTGGGCCAGAGGGGAAATGGAACTTGACAATTAAGGCGTTTGTGTTCACTCGCGGACCACCAGCCAGGAGTATAAGAGGTGTGGGAGAGAGAGAGTTAAGGAGGATGGATGGAATAGGAAGGTATGTAGTTATAGAGAAAGACAGAGAGAGAGAGAGAGAAAGAGAGAAAAGATGTTTGAAGGAATGGAGAGAAATAGAGATGAGAAAGACAGGAGTGATACCTTAAGGTTAATAGACAGAGTAGACAGAGTAAGAGCGACAGAGACTGAGATGAAATATATGAAGAGATGGAGAAAGGGAAAATGGAAAAATGAGACAGAGAGAGAAGGGGGATAATTGTTTTGTTTTGTTTTTTGTTTTTTTAGGTTTTAAATAGTGCTATCAAATGATTTAAAAAAATAATCAGATTAATCACACTTTTGAAATATGATTAATCATGATTAATTGTATTGCGTGCCGATTTTACTGTTGTAATTTAAACTTTTGGTTTTTTTTTAACTTTTTTTTTAACAAAAATTATCAAATTGATCTAATTATTCCACAAATCAAAATCAATTATTTTAAACCACAACTGGCTATAATGTAAGTCTAGAAATTGCATTTCATAATGAATCTGTGTGACCATATTCCAGGCTAATGTACATAAACAAAAGGTTTAGTGGAGTCAAAGGCCCTTCATTGCCACTTGCGGGTGTAACTGGCTCTTACTGTGACAGTTACAAGCTGTTAGAGAGGCGCTACAGACTTTGAGATTGGCTGGTATAGACAGTTGCATAGAGAGAAAGAGAGAGTCAGATATAATAGGGTTGTCAAAAGTATTGAAAATCATATATTAATCAATACTTAAACTAATATCGAAACTAGATACTTATTTGGAGCAAACAGTTTTTCCTGAACAGTTTTAGTGTAATTTTGATCTCATAAAGAAAGTACTATTATTTTGTATACAAAAATTACATTCTATTACTAAAAAAAGAGCATGTTTTTGTTTTGTTGTGGTATTGTAATCGGTATCGAATATTGAGTAAATTCTTTAGTATCGAAATTGAGTTTGAAATTTTAGATAAAGAGAGAGACAGATAGTTAGAGAGAGAGAGAGGGAGAGAGAGACACAGATAGACAGATACAGCATGAGAAAGTGCAGCAACCGCAACCAAAGACAGTAGTGTGTTGAATTTATGGCCTGGGTGGGACAGTGTGCGCTGGCTAACCACAACTATGTCCATAGGGTATACAAGGCATCCAAAGAAAACTATCCTGAGGAGACCTGTGGGGGGCAGGACAGGCGGGCGGGGGGGCGGGG
>KN474441.1:0-16320 GCA_000787095.1 Periophthalmodon schlosseri
CTGAGCTCACCTTGGCACTGATAACCCTGTTTCCCAAACACTCCCCTGAAAAAGGACAAAGAACATACTCCCATAAAAACAATGTATTCCAGAAACAATGGCTCAAGTGTGTGATAATGTGATAATTTATGCGATAACTGTGATAATGTGATAATATATGTGATAACTATGATGTGATAACTGTGATGTGATAATATAGGTGATAATTGTGATAATATGTGATAACTGTGATAATGTGATAATATGTGATAACTATGATAACATATGTGATAACTGTGATAACGGTGATAATATATGTAATAACTGTGATAATGTAATAATATATATGATAACTGTGATAATGTGATGATGTGATAATATATGTGATAACTGTGATAATATATGTGATAACTATGATAATGTGATAATATATGTGATAATATATGTAATAACTGTGATAATGTTATAATATATGTGATAACTGTGATAATGTGATAATGTGAAAATATATGTGATAACTGTGGATATTTGGAAATACAATTAATGCAATGGTCACAACCAGCAGTGATTCAACATGTATCAGCACTAAAACACATCGAAACCTACGGAAGATAATTTGTTTAATCAAATTTTAAATGCAGTTGAATTTCTCACTTTGAATTTTAGAAATAAATACACATTTAAAAAATAAATAAATAAATAAAAAATTAAATAATTCAAACGTGTTTTTTCAGAGTTGAAAAATTCAAAGTGAGAAATTAAATTCTAAATCTGATGAAACAAATTATCATCCATTAAATATGTTCTTACTGCCTTAAAATAAAAGTTAGTCCATTAGTAAAGTCAACACCTATTAACAATTGCATTGGCATTCCTAGGTTGAAGTGTTTTACAAGAAAAAGTTTAATCACACAGTGTAGTAGAAGAAGAGATACTGTACAGTGAAGAAGCTAAACTAAGGGAAGGTTCTGACCAGATGAATTCACGGCAGTGGAAGCAGAAGGTGGGCTGTCGGAGGAACGTGGACATAAACTTGTGACCATTGACCTGATGGATCCTGCGTCGCACTGCCCCCTGTCGAGTACGGGTCAGCTCTTTGTGACGCTTCTGAGTGCGCACCAGGGCATCATCTGCACACAGCCATTTCAACAAACATCAGCACATGTGCTAGTATGCCCTTGAAAATGCAACAACTCATAATGGCAGATTGACAGCACTATTGTTTGTGGCATTAAGTGAGACAAGAGGCAGCTTTTGAACAAATTTCTTTCCTACAGATGACTGGAAATGAAGTAATCTCGAGTAGTCTAAGGCATGATATGAAGCTGCACACTGCCTAGCGCACTGGCTGTCCAATTCATAACACTGCGTTAATAGGCTACTACTGCCCAACAGTTCCTGCCCAAACTGCTATTAATTTAGGTATTGTAATACATGCTGTAATGCATTGCAACATACAAAACAATATTATACTATGAAGATTAAATCATTCAAGTACTGTTTTTTTCCAAATGAATTACATTTAAGTTTAACTTACTAAACTGCCTTATACAGTTATAAGCATGTGTCCTTTTTAAAGACTAAATGAAAAAAGGAAAAAAAGGAAATATGTCCATGTGTGTATGTATATATGTATACATTATATGTACATGTAAATTATTTTTTTTATTTTTTATTTGTTTGTCTTGTCTTGTTTTTATGTGTGTGTTATTTTTTTCTGAATATAGGTGTGTAAAAGGATGTATATGTATGTCATGTCTTGTAGTCTGTTATTTTTGGAAAAATTACTTTTATCCATAACATTTTAACATGTTAAACATTCGAAGATTGATAACAACACATTTAATTACTCTTCTCACAAAAAAGGGTTGACAACAAGGGCAAGGAGAACTGCAGTTTCATGAGTCATTTGTGTACTTCCACTTCATCACATCTGATCTTACTGCTGATCCATTTTTAATTAACTGATTCCATCTATTCGTAGGCTGCTCAGAGCTTTATGTGAAAAACATGTGGACAAACTGAGGATTTTTCAAAAAAACTTATTTTGACTATTTTACTCTAGTATAGTGATGTGTACAGCTTTTATCATTTTTGTTCAGCAATTTAAACATGGCTCCCCCTATTACAACAACTATTTGCACTCACCATCAGTGAAGGATCCAGTTAGGGTAATCACAATATACACTTTTCCCTCCGGCTCCAAGTCCACCTGCACATACATACACACATGTGACATTAACACCGGACATATCAGGATTCTGTTCTACAAAAGAGAACATGACAAAGTCCCTCATACATGTTCTATAAATCTTAACAAAAGTCACTTTGTGTGGGTCATGCATTATTTCACCCTATACAGGTCACATAACGCAAGACAGAAGAGCTCAGTAGTTAAGAGTGCTTGTCGTTTTGAATGAATGTGATGTGTGTGAGAGTGATTGGTGGTGGTCAAAGAGGCCACTGAGGCTGGCTTCCTTTAGTCTACTCCATGGCAGCTAAGGTTACAATAGTACATTAAAAAGTCAAAACAGTCTTGAAAAGCAGCATAGAAGACTAATGCATTATTTTAAAAAATATTCTTATTATTTAGTCTTATTTATTTAATCGATACAGTAACGATTGGAACAGAGGTGATATGAACTCATCCCTACAGGATCTTCTGAATATATGACTACTGAGCTGTGTCTGAAATATGTGGCCACATATTTGCGTGAGGAAGAAAGAATCTGGAGCGGGTCAGGCCGGTTCTGCTGGTCCACAGACAGAAATGCCTCAAAACATGTATTTGTGCTGTTTATTTATGGGGGTGGACCCTGCAGATACATGAAGTTGTACAGACAAAAGAGACCCTTCAAACATATTATGAAATGAATAAACTTTCAGCATTATTACTAGATTAGAACTAAAAATAAAATGAAAGAAAAATGAAAGAGAAACATCACAACTACTTTTAGAGAATTATAATTGTTCATACAGTACACCATGTCTTCACAAACAATAGCAAATATAAAAATAATTCTTAATAACAAAGAGCAAATAGAATAGCAATAAAAAAAAGATAAAAATGTGAAATGCAAAACTTCTTTTGTGATCCTTTGATAGAGGAAAACAATTCTGGCACGTTGACACACAGCTCTGGCGTTTATGAGTAGACAACATAAGTGTAATTACTGGTTTGCACAGTTATTTTTGCACTACTGAGCTAATGGGTTGGGTTCACATCATTCAATAATATGGATTTATAATTTCAGATTCAGAGGACAGAGGCCTATGTCATTTTTGTATTGTACTTGTATTTGTACTTCTTTTTTGCCTGAATATGAAAAAAAAAAAAAAAAAAATCACCTTCGTTCATCAGTGCTGATAGAGAGGACATTGTCTTCTATGCCAGTTTTCGTTTCATGTGAATAAGCCCAGATATTACCCATAAGACAGGAGTAAATATCTGCATTATAACAAGGGATATCAAGATTACTCTATTGATTGATAATTGTGATTATTCAGGTCACAATATAATCATATGAACTCAGCAGTGATAATCGTGAATATTTTTAAGTACATTTTTATTCAATCTATAGCCCATTTTACAAAAAATGTAAAGTGTTCTTTTATCTGGCTGTCACATTAACTTTACTTTATCGTCCACAAGAGTTCATAAAGTTGGTCACATACTAGAGGAATGGCGATCGCGACTTTTCTTCTCACATTAATCGTAGCACTAAAACACCCTAATTAAGAATCTAATGTAGAATATGATTTTTTAAACTATGGGAACTAAACATAACGTATTTGTGCACTGTAGAAGTATTTTGTGTTCTAAATGGAGGTGTTAAATAGGACTCGAGACAGTGTGACTTCCTGTTATGAGGCCACAGAAGCCCTCCATGCTTTGGGTCCCACATGTTTCTGACACTTCACCCAACACTGCGCGTAAAAAGCAGAACTGGACGTCGCTATGACAACGGCAGCTGGTTTCCGCCTGAAATACAGTCCATCAGCTGAGAATTCTTCCGAGACGCCTTTCACCAACTTTCACTTTTACTGCTCTTCGGCCAAAGAGATGTAAGTCCTATCCTGTGTACTGAGCAAGTTTTCAAGAATTCAAAGTAAAACATTTCGAAGTGTTTCTGAGTGAAATGGTGAAGGCGGGGTTCTTTGCGGTCAAAAGTCTCTCAGCTCATAATACAATTTGAATAAGATTAATGTACTGTTGTTCCGCAGAGAAGATCTGGAGCCAGGCCAACAGAGAGTGAGGCCTGCAGCAGTGAGAGTCAGTGGGAGCGCAACGAGACGTAGGCAGGTGCAGACCTGCATAACAGCAAACAGCACTTCCCCAGCTGCAGACCCGCAACCTCAGAGCCCACGGTCTCTGAGCCCAAGGTCTCACGGTCTGAGCGAGGGCTGGGCCATTTGACAAAAATGTTTATCTCAATATTTGTTTGTTTTATTACGGTGATATACAGACAATGAATCAAAGATATGCTAAATGTGCCTGTAATAGTTGTCATGGTTGAGGTTCAAGTATACTACAAAACACTGCAATAACTGAACAGCCCAGCTTATATACTCTTGATATTTTAATTTCTCCAAAACAACATTTGCGATACACTTTTTTCTATATATCTCCCACTTCTACTCAGAGCACCACTGCCTCAAAGCCCCATAGCCTACAAATATTTAATACTTAATAATTTGATCATAATTCATGTTAATTTAGTTAGTGTCTTTAACAGTCTAAGAATGTGATCTGCTTCTTCTGAGAGGTTACACTTCCTTATGACTGGTTAATTCACATACATTATGGTGGGTGACCAATAAGAGGTAAGGATGGGCCCAGACTTGAATTAAATAGAAGAGCACTGAATGACAATAAAAGATCTTTTTCAGATTCTTTAAGGGGACATATTATAAAACATATGAGCTTTTAACCATATTATAATGTTCCTTAATCATTAGTTTTCTCAAAATTCAATAGATTCATGCATATTTGAGTAACCCTGTATTGTCCTACAGTCAAGGCTTGGGTGCTCTGAAAATTCTGTTTTGACCTACCACCTATCTCTGCCCTTTTATCTTTACTTACTTGCCATTATGTAGAGTTCAACAATAAAAACACCTCTGATGGCTACAGTGAAATACCAGGATGAACAGGATACCAACGACTATAAAGCTGTTTCAGATCAGTATTGCAATTTACAATGAAAATCGCTCCAAACCACATGCTGTCAATTGAGTCAATTAAAATTTGACTAATTGCACAGTCTGACCAGATTTGGCCACCTGTACCACACCCTCAGATCTCCAGCCTGAGAAGAGCAGGACAGATAAAGGCACAGATAAAACCATGAGTGTTGTAGACGTGCAGCACTGTTGTACTTGAGCACTTCCCCACACTCTTCACGGGTGTGGGTGGCTGTGAAACGCTTCATCATCCGCTGTACTTGAAAATTACAATAGTTTCCATCAGCAAATTTATTTCAGTCACAAATCTTCCTCAGATTTAAACATTTGTGTTTTGGCCTTCTCTGTTATGAGACAATAGTGGGAAACTAGTACCAATATTTTGCTAAAATCTAGGGGTGGACAATACAGGCAGAAATGAATATCTCAATCATTGTTTTAAGGCTATCCCAATGGCAATATTATGACAATATCTGGTAAAACTTGCACAAAATTGCAGCCTTCAAAATAGTTTTTAATTTTTTTATACACCACAGTTGTGATATTATTAACTGTTTGGTATACCTCCAACATGTAATCTGTAATATACGCTCATTAATGTGTATAGCCCAACTAACACACAGAGCAACTTAACTTTAAATATAATGAACATGCAAATTAATTGAGCACATTTGACTGATCCATAATCAGCAAAATCTATTGGATTTTGTTAATCTTAAGCCTCATCAAACATTGCAAAATTTACTTAATAAAGGGAATGTTGAGCTACTATATAGTAAAAAATCATGAGAATTATTTTTAAAATACCACAGAACAATAGGAGACCCCCATGTTTTGGATTCTCACATCCCATATTTAAAATTTAAAACATCTTTTTTATTTGATAACAATTAAAAATATGTAAACATGAATTAATTATAAGAATAATAGTTGGTTGCCTCCCTAACAAGAACCTGAATGGAAATTACAAATACCACCTTCCTGAACTATTAGGCCTACGTAAAAAGCTGTATTTATCTCAGTACAAATTAGTACTGTCATTTGTTTGCCCTGATCAGCTCAGTTCTATTGTGTGAGCTTCAGTGATGAGCTGCATCCACAGGCCCTCAGGCTCAGGTTACACTCCACCTGCAGAAGCATACTGGCCTACAGTGCAATAAAGACCAGGGGAGGCCATTGCAGTGACTGTAGGGTGTATGTAGTGATATGTTTCACACACTGTTTTAACTGCCCCAGACTGATGGTGCAGTCTCACTGATGATGCAGCAGAAGTGCATTTACTTACTTATTGGTTCAGTCACTGCTGACACAGAGACAGTCATTGAGCAAGACACTTCACCAGCCTAGCCACCATGTGTACATACATTAGTGCAGGTAGAAGATTACTGTACATGTTACACATCACTCTTTATTATTTGTCTGCCCAGATCCTTCTGTCTGACATATAGGGATATAGAATTGTCATTTTGTGTAGCTATACAAGCATTTACTGTTAATTAGGCAACACAAAATAGCATAATGCAAATGCAGACTTCATTACATTCAAATGATCATTTTTTTCTGAATTGTGAATTTCCAAACTGTGATTTGTCTACAGTAGTCTCAAGCAATCATACCATGACTGACTGACTCCAACTCTAACCCATCAAAAGTTGTTTTTGTTGTTTTCTTACATAGTAATTGTAGACTGCAGCACGCATGTCACTCACCCATCCCTCAAAGCTCTCCCCCGTGTTGAGCTTCTGGATCAGGTCTTCAAACTGAATGGTGCAGTTGGCCACAAAGTTGTCATATCCAATGGGAGTCTCGTGGAAGACGGTGAGCTCTATGTGTGTTCCGTCGTTCACGTTCAGGCAGAACTCCTCGTTGTACGTGGGCCTGTTTGTCTTCTGTTTTGTGTGAGTCTGTCCAATCTTAAACTCGTCCACCTTGACCACGATGTAGGGGTCCAGAGCCGGGTGGGTTTTGTTGAAGATGACAGAGTGGCGCAGTGAGTAGGTGGTAGGCTTCAGCTCGACAGCCTCACCAATGCGCAGCTTCAAGTAACCATTAAACTTCATCTTGTCAAACTCCTAATTCCGTGACGGGAGCAGAAAGCACGGACTTGAATCCCTCTCGACCTCACCTCATGTCAGAACACTTCATAACATAACGCATATTTTAAAGTCCTTTCTTCCGTGTAAAGTTTTGTTCATGTTAAGGTAAAGTTTTCGTCCTGTTCCTCCGTATCGGCGAAACAAGTGCGTGCCGCGGTGAACCTGTTCGGGAGGCTTCTACAGTAAATAGGAAGCACAACACTGACACGCTGCCGCACAGGTTCCGCATTTACAGCGCGCACACAGCTCAACCCATCTCAACCTGCAGGCACCTCTAAGTCATTACATACTACAAAGACCATGGTGCACTGCGCTCTAAACTCAGCCTACCTGTTCTGTATGGAAAGGTTTTGACTTGCAGCTGCTCAGTTATGTGCTGATAGGCAGTGGCTGTTTCTCAAGGTAACTTGCCTTGCCTTGCTTCCTAAGTCAGTTCCTCCAAAGTTGGTTACTTCCAATCCAAGGCAAGTGCCCTGCCTCCACTCAAAAACACTACTAATGGCTAACTGGCTTCAGAGAGATCGAGCAGCGGCGCGTAAGGCAGAGACATCAAATGTTCGCAAAAAATAATCTGTATTGTCTTAGTTTGAATCAGCAAAGCGAGGAACCTTACATTTACCTGTGATTGACTTGGAACCTTTGTCAGTGGGCCCTTGCAAGAGAGTGAGTTTTCGTAAACTCACATAATATATGGTACCATTAGGTCAGTATTGTTACTAATAAAACAATCAAGTTCAACTTGTGAATTTACCTTTTGGTTAATTTCTTATTAAAATGTATAGTGTAATATACAATACAGGAAAAACTGGCTCCATCAGGGAGCATGGCATCATCACATCTAGAATCATAGGGTCTAGCACATAGACTGTATGTATATAAAAATCTTCTTTATACTCTATATACTTTATATGGTCTAGCAGTATAGTAGGACTAGTAGTAGACTGGTAGTAGCAGCAGCAGAACAACGAGGCTCTTAAAAGTAGGTCTATAAGGCAGAACTGCTCTGTCCTCAGTGCCATCCCTTTTTATTCTCTACTGTATTGTAACACCAGTCAAAAACCACTGAACTTAATTCCCACTTTTGATCCCAGACCTTGTGCGCAGCGTCCTCACATTCTGTTTGCCACTCTATCTCTGAAGGAGCTCTACTGCTTCACCCCAAAACGCAGACATCAGTCTGCAGTAAGTCGTTAATGGTGTGAGTTGTGACCTCTGCTCTGACCCCGCGGTGCTCCACAGCTCTCAGCCCGAGCTGTGAGGAATAAAGTGCTCGGAGCAAGCCCGGAGGAGAGGGGGAGCATCTCGTAAACGGTGAAGCATATGACCTTCGCGCGCGCATAGGGTCGAGATAGTGACGCAGCCAGCACTCAAGACATACTATTAACGCCACGGCCCCAAATGTTTCTTGACCTGCTCAAACTCTGTTCAAATCTTACTGCTCTGTCCTTGTAGTCCATGAATAGAAGCGCACTTTTCTGTACGGGTTTAATTGGGGCGGAGTTGTGTAAAACTTTATTCTGCTAAATTGAGAAAGTGCCTTCATTTGACCAGCAGATGGCAGTGTAAGCCTGCAGTACGTTCCTCTCTCATGTTGTCCTGAATCAGACCTGAATTATCCCTGGATTAAAGGTGCACTATGCAACTTTTCTGTTAGGTGGTCCTCCCTTTGTTTCCATGTTGTTTCCATTCCTCTCACAGCTTGCCTCTCCACAGACCTAGTGGAATCAACTGCCTGTGTCCATGGAGAAAGATAAGTTTAGTGCCAAACTGTGGCAGGCAAAAGCAATAACATCTCCATGGAGACAAGCAGGTGATGCACCCTTCATCAGTAAAGTTGCATAGTGCAACTTTTTAAAATTTTGATTTAGTCCTGGTTTAGACCTGGGGTAGTCCTTGATAACCAACCCTTATTAAACCCTGGTTGTTTTAGTTCTGGTTTATATTTAGCTTAATATTTTCAGTGTATGTAGCTCTTTTTTTGGTAGTTTCAATGTTTAACTATACCTATATCCTACCAGACATTCCTTCTTCTGCATGCCTCTTTAACACAGATGGGGGAAAATATGCCTGCTACTGTCACGCTGCCTTTGTGCTGGTGGAAACACATTCAAAGTGATGTATCATTTCAACATGACCAAGGTTACAACATGGTTACAGAGCTACCCCCCTTCTCCCCTCTCTAAGCATCAGGAGTGGTTCTGCTCTCTGGCTTTAATTCCAGCCACCTGGGGAGTTTCCACCTACACTCAGGGTCTGGGCTCACTTTATGTGCATGTTACTCTGAACAGCTCAATCCTCTGGCTCTCAGCCCACGTACGCCCTATATCTGCAGCTAATGAAGCAGAGCCGAGGTACCTAACAGCCAGCGGGGCACTAAACTGGATGGTGACCCGGTGAAAGAGGGGCTGGTCTGGTAAGTTATGGAACAACCCTTCACATGATTCATAATTCACCATGGTTTCTGTTTACAACCAATGTGAGAGCAGAGAAATATGTTCACTGACAAACACACATTTTTGACCAAGTAAGTTATTGCTCTGGTGCATAGAGTTCAACTGCTAAAAAGCAAGTGGAACCAAATCTCTTAGCAAGTTGGCTCAAATTAATGTCAGATCCATATCAAAACACATCAGAGACCATCTAAACAGCCTAAGTAACCCTGAAAACATTAGATTACAAATGGTGAGAGAAACAAGCTGATCATGTCCAGTCACAGCACATTTATAAACAACACAATAGCTTTGGTTAGTAAAAAGGTGGATTCAGTAAAATACATGAAATGGCTTATATGTTGATTTGAGTAGAGTGTCCTGAGATTGGAGGAATGTGAGAGTGGACAGTGGAGCAGACTTGGAGGTGGGGGCGGTGTCATAGCCCTGTTCCGTTTAATCAGATCCAGATGTGCTCCAGCGTGGCCCCTGCGCCAGGGAGGCGTCAGGCCTGCATTAAGAGCTCAGCCCTAGGCCCAGCCCAGAGGAGAGTCCAGAACACCCCCACTCAGAGGAACAATGACAAAACCTTTAGGTGGACATTTACTGTGAAAGTCTGTGTCTCGTATACCATACTAAATGAATATGTCTCTCATGTTGTTTTTGTCAGTCTGATTAGAACAGCAGTTATTCAAACCATCATACTTGTCACTTTTGACAAATTACTCCTGCCCACATAACACTACAGCATCTTCATCGGCTGTGCCTATAAACACCAGCCACACTCACTGCATCATTAAGCAGTGAATAGTGAGAGCAGGTACCATTGAAATACATGCAGTCAATAGGAGGTAAAGTCTTTGTGTTGTATCCGCTGTGCTGCAGGTCTGAAAGGAGATACGCACTTGTCCTTGCTCTGCTGAATCTGCTTTGGTTAAGAATAGAGAAATGTCTCATAATGCTACATACAACCAATGTCCTTACTGTGACACAAGGGCCTTTTTACTTTGTTTTGCTCAATAGAATAATTTATTTTCAGGGAATGAGAAATACAAAAGGTCAAAAGTAAACACCATCTCGTCAACATAAAGCTTCTATCAACAACATATTTAATAAAGTGTTATGTAATTTCCATATATTCCTCAGGTACAAGTAAGGATATACCGTATTAAAACTACTATAGCAATTTTCCTAAAACGTTACATCTGTAAATGATTCATTCAGAGGGAGTGACGCGTAGGCCACCGTGAAAGACAGGGGAAGCCCTCATAATGCCAGCAGCGTTTAGGGCTCACAGAAACAGACTCCCAGAGGAATGCCTGTTAGACAAGACTGTGGTAAACACCAAACAGATGGCAGGCCACTCCAACCTGACCTAACGTGAGTGGCTTCTGTCAAAATAGTACAGCAACTGGGCGAGATGGTTTGATGACAAATATACAACTTAGACACTAGGGGGTAACCTTGTGCTGCGCCTGGAGAGAGATCTGTCAAATGTTCTTGGGATACTTTTCCTCAAGGAGACTCTATAGAGAGCAGACTTGGACAGAGCTACCCCTCTGCACACAGGGCTCGGGGCAGTGGTGCTGGTCACTGGGGTGTGACCAGGAGAAGGATTTGAGGATCACCAAAGGCAGCACTAATTTCTTTAAACCAGGACTGTGTTGGGTTCTGCAAGAAAGTAAAAACAGTAGATATTTGATGGAAACTTCAGGATGGGGCCTATCAATGAGTACAGCACTGCAGTAAAGAGATAAGCACATCCATAGGTTTGGTCCTTTTATTAAAAATTATATTTCGTGTATGGACTGAATTGCACCCTGGAAGATAGCAGCAAAAAACATAATGGGATTGTAAACAACAGATTATAAAATGTAAATTAAAAAAACAGAGAGATAATGCATTGATTATTGCATAACACATGCATACATCAAAAAGATATAAAACATACAAAACATACAAAATGAGACAATATGCATATTATAGAGTGTTCCCTTATATATAATCATTAATGATCAAACATAAAATCATTTGAATCGTACAGACTCTCATTTGAGTGTTACCTGAGACAAAGCATCACTGTTTACTGTAGTGGCTGCTTTTGCACATTTCACAGAATTCACAAATGTGAGGTCAAAACATCTGTATTCTGACAGTTTGGGCTGAAGTGTAAAATGGAGGTATTTTCATGATGCTTCAAAATAATGTTAGCTTTCCTCTGTCTCACTCTTAACACATGTCAGATAAAAAACATATTAAAAGGGTTTGGAGTTTTGTTCTTCATCTTCATTTGTTTAAAGCAGGAACTGAGTGTTGTGTGTCCCTGGAGAGGTCTTCCATTCACCTCCCTCTGTTGTGTTGATTTGTGGTAGACCTCAGAAGCTCTAGACCCATGTCCAGATGATCAATGTCAAATTCAAGACTCCCACCATCACACCAAACACCACCAGAAAAGCTGCCTGAAACAAACAGCACAACTTCAACACTGCAGTTTGTTATATTCATATAACTAGTTGTAACAATGTCCAAATCTCACAATATATTATTATCAGTATTCACCTCACAATACAACATTTATTACAATATTGTCGAGAGGGAATAAACTATAATAATTTATGTCATATTATTTCCTTAGGCCCTTAGGTTCTATTCTAATGTCATATTCCAATTTACATGATGACTGCAATGAAACCTTTTCATGCAGCTTTTATTCTTATATCTTACCAATTCTACAATTATTGTTTTTACTATTGTGTTTTCTGTATGTTTGTTGTCGGCAAAATTAACTTTGCAGCTAAAATTGGTCCATTTACAGAAATAATCATATCAATAATCTTTGTTCAAATAAATAAATAAATAAATACATAATTTCCATTGGTTTCTCATCTATGCCGATATATTATGTCTAGTGTACGTCCAAGACTTAACATATTGCCACTATTACACCTTCATTCAATTAGTGTTACTGACACTTTATACAATTTATTCAGTAAATGCCAATACTGAAGCAATTTTAAAACTTACATGTAAGATAAATCTATAACATTTTGTAAACAGTATAAGCCGGTGTTACATTTAGTCACTTTACTGTTATAAAAAAAACAAAAAAAACCCAGTATAAAAGTTACCCCAAAAAGTCCCTGTTCAGCTTGTTGGTATATACACTAACTGGAGTACATTTACACACTCAGTAAAAATAACTAAAATAAACAGATAACCTAATAATAAGATCTATTTTTGTTGTGCACAAAAAAAAACATGATCAAAAACACCTGGTCACAAGTTAGTTAATCAATGTAATTTAAAGCAACTATTGTATTTGGAAGACAACGTACAAGGATTTTTTAAAAAAAGTAAATCTTTCAGTTTTTTACATTTTCTCTTTCATTTTTGTCTTTGCCACATTAGTTAAAAACTGCACAGGTGTGAACAAAGAACAATGTAATGTTCATCGTCTTGCATCATCATCTTGCAATCATATAGTAATCAGATTTTTGGTGTGCATATAAACATAGCCACCAATGAAAACACAGTTTTGTATCAATCCTGCCAATAGTTGAAACATATCGGGGGGGTTGCTGTCCAAATTTGGACAGAAGAACACAATATAATCACACTCCTCTTACCCCGATATAGTCCAAAGACCTGAAGCGCTGATTGCTGATCCTGAGGTAGAAAAGACCAGGGAAAACAAACAACAAGCAGCTGGAGGTGGTCGACCCTAAACCAAACAGGAAATACTCATAACAACATGTGACATTAATTATACACAAGAATATACGGCCATCAGTGAACTGGGATCAATACAGGTCGAGCTCATGTGCCCTGGAAAACTACACCCACTGTATGAATTACACTTAAACGAGCACGTACCAACCACTCCAAAGACATTTCTGATGTCAGGAACAAAGATGGCCAAGATCAACACTACAGCCAGAATACAGACAGTGGTCAGGGAGTGGATCCACCAGGAGAAAGGGCGTGATCCGAACAAAAGGAGGATGACTGCTTTACGGGCCTAAAACATGCATATTTTATTAGCAGAGAGGAATGTGAGAAGTAACTGGGTACAGTTCTATCTTTGCTTACAGGAAAATGGATGAGTGGTACAGTGAGGAGGACGGAGAGCAGGATGGCAATTCTCACAGTCATCACTACAATGTCTCGCGGCAGATAGGCGTCATATCCCTGCAGCAACTCAGAGTCCACATGAGCTGAAGAGGCAGTTCAAAGGGGGTAAGGGCAAAAACTGGGAAGTCATTTCAACCTTATTTCATTGTTTGATTTGATGTTATGTAATAATGGATGGATGGAGGGACAAGAAGGTGGGACTTTGACAATATCTTAAATAAATACACATACTAAGCTCACAAGCAACACTCAAAAGGCAGGAGAATGAATAAAAGCATAGTATTTTCTCTATGTTTCCTACCATAGAAGGTGAGGTATCCAAACAGGGCAGACACAAGGTAGAGAATGAAGCTAAGGCTAATGCTCATGTTTGTAACCCTCTGCATCCTTTTCTTTGTCGGTCTGAAACACACGTATGTGATAAGTGTAACTGGTTTTTAAGGGGGAAAAAGACTATAAAAAGATTAGTTACAAACCGGTCTAGCTCACAGTAGATGGGCAGAACAGCAGTGTGACACAGGAAGGAAAAGGACATTGTGGGGATGGCATATGCACTCTGCAAAACACAGCACAATTGTCAGATCACTGAAATCAAGGGGCTCTAATGTGCTAAGAACATTCACATATGGTATCACTGTGTCATAAACATGTGGTACCCTGCGCTCTAGACTTTCTGCTGTTCTGTGGTCTTCTTGTAAGAAAACCACAGAACGGGAGACAGACTTTCTACAGCTTGTCACTATCACAGGTTCCACATGTGGAGGGCTCAGTACATACCTTACTGGAGAAGACAAAGAGTTTGGCTGTACACTCTGAGCCTGATGAATTTGATACCTGAAGGGACAATGAGACGCTGATTAGAACAGGGAAGAGCTTCAGTGTGGGTTCATGGAAGTTATCTCATGCTCTGAACTCTATAGGGTCAAATGTCACTTCTGGGTTTGACAGGGACACTTCAACTCCCCTTTCCCAAAGTCTGTTCGACTCTAGTCCTCCTCCAACATATAGGAAAAGTTAAAACAAGTCACCGTTGTCTAACCTGGAGCAAAGAGCTCTAGCTTGCTCAGAGTTACAATGACAGGAGACGTTAAACAAACACTGATGGCACATATATACTCCCACCACTTAATCGAAATCTGGCTGGCATGGCTGAAAAGATTGTGGCCGTTAGTTCTTAAATCATATGTTTGTTACCTGGAAGGATCCAAATGAGACTGTAATGTTGGGCAGAGGACAAGGGATGGCCCACTTCTTCATTACAACCTTTAGGACACACAGTCAGCCACAACAGAGCAGGTACCACAAGACTATATGTTCTGACACACAACACTCACCACAGCTGTGAAGTACAGCATGAAGAGAAATGCCAAACCACTGGTATAACCCAGAAACCCTGAAGTTTGGACAAACACCAGACTTTATTAAGATGTATTAGTATCAGGCATACAAAAACAAGAACAAATCACTTACCAACTCTCGGCAATATTGCCAAAGGCAGAACAACACAAAGCGTAATCAATATTAGCAGAAGTCGTCCATCTTCATACCAGGCAGTTCTGAAAAATAGGAGGAAAATAAACTGACTTTGCAACAGTGGAAGTCATTCATTCTGCTTTGTATACACACTGTTAAGTGAAGCCACATTGTGTCTTTGCCTGTAGGTGAGGGAGATATGTAACAGATATATCTCCATGGATTTCTACAAAGTAAGTTGTCAGTCCTGTGTGTTTGTGTGTATAGGCTGGGTGGAGGTTGTGAAGGTTGGGTGGGGAGAGGGCTTGAGCCTGTCAGTCTGGGGAAGTGTGGTGTCAGGGGACGGGCTCCACTCGTCTTTATGAGTGGCCTAACAGCACCTGCTCCAGTTGGACAGCTGTGCTGCTCCTCTGCACACTCATGTTAGACCTATACAACGGACTGAGAAGTGTAGCATCAGCAGAAAATAGCTCTTTTTGTGGTTAGTAGAGTTGAGGACAACTGACTTAGACATCAGTGGAGCAGGGTCTGTTCACTTTTAAATGGCTCTCATTAACACAAGTGTTTAGTTCTCACAGCAAGGGGTGCAATTACAATGGCATAACTGATCTGCTGCAGTATCAGTCTGATGGGGGAACATGTGTGAAAGATTTGGACTAAACACTAATCCAAAGCAGCTGTACATTCAGATGTGTAACAATCAGACTGTAGTCCTTACACCCATGAGGCAAATAATAAAGTGATCAATAATTTATGTTTGCTGAGGCCATCACATGCTCTCTGTTGTCTCACATATTTCATACTGCACCAAACGTGATGTAACCCACTATAGCAGGGACTTGATTAAGACTTTTTGGCCCATTACACATTTACAAAATATATATGACCGCAGCTGTGGAGGAGGGTGAATATAATTTATAACTTACTACAGTGCTGTAGATACTCACCCTGCGCTGTCTGCATTTAGGAAACTATTAATGGCAGCAGGAAGCTCTGACTTCAGGATGAACAAATAAGATGACATGGCT
>KN474441.1:16754-37336 GCA_000787095.1 Periophthalmodon schlosseri
TGATCTGTGACACTAATCCAGGCTCCTGAACCACTCCACCTCACAACTACACACAGGATATTACCAAGCCCTGGACAGAACTCTGAGTTAACCAATCAGACAATAGCTCTGGGTCACTACTCACTATGACACCAGTAGAAGAAACACAAAAACAAAAGGTGAACAAGATATGGTTGTATGTATGTGTTGTAGGTGATGTAATATCTGGTCCCAGAAGAGGACAATGCAGCAATTGTGCAGTGCTGTGGTCATTTCCATTAGCAGATATTCTGGATGTACTTAGACCGAGAAAGCCAGACAGAGCCTGAGTTAGCCCAAAGAGTTAGCCTGGACCTCAGTACCCTGAGGCAGGACTTGTATTCGCCCCTTAAATAAGCTTTTGCTATAATCCCCTAGATCCTGTATTTGTTTATCTTGGAAAATTCCTCCAAAACTCTACAGCCCACACAGACAGAGGGTCAGCCTTTCTCTGTAATAACCAGTGACTTATAAAAAATGTAATGTCACTAAATGGAAGATTTCAAGCAACATCTTTAGTTGAATAACTTTATAGAAAAAAAAACATTGATTTATTATCACTGCTCATCAAGGAAACCTGCATGCAGTTAGTTTGGAAGCACAACATTACGGTCACTGCAATTCCTGGTGGGACAATACTTACAAATTACAGCTTTAATATATGACCTTTGAGTGAAGAGAAAAGAAAAAAAATATTTTTCTTAACAATTGTGCAGAAAATGTGAGGGCTACTGCTTCTCTTTGATTTCATTAGGATCTTCCTGTGAGAGAGTTGGGCTGCTGGTTAATTGAGGTCAAATCAGCCTTAGGCTGTGCAAATGAATGTTTACTCAGAGCAATCCTAATTGCCCTCTATTATAAGGGGCCTGGGGTTCACACAGACAGAGGGTGCAGTGCTGACACCTCCACCTCCACACACTTCAGTACAAGTGGGGCACTAATGTAGGATCTGTGAATGGGCTGAGGCAGAAGAGAGACAGTGGAGAGAAACAGAGGGAGGATGAGACAGGGGAGACAGGGGAAAGGAGAGAGAGACAGGGGAGAGGAGTGAGACAGGGGAGAGAGAGGAGAGAGACAAGGGAGAGGAGTGAGACAGGGGAGACAGGAGAGAGAGACAAGGGAGAGGAGAGAGACAGGGGAGAGAGATAAGGGAGTGAGGAGATAAAGCTGTAACAGGAAATTAAAGAGAAAGGTCAGAGGTGACAGGATCAGGTATAATGGGGAAAAAGGAAAATATCAGACACAACACAGCTCTATTACACCAATGGGGGGCAAAATTCCTAATGAAAACAACTGGTGCTGGTAGGTGTGATGAAGGAATTGACTCACCACCAATGTTTTGGATCAAAATAGCACATCCAACCAAGACCTGGAAAATATATAATAATGTGTTTAGATAAATTATAATACAACTGTACAATTGTCTCTGTCTGTAAACAGATATTCATACCTTTCCAGGTTTTTCTAATGCCCGCTTCCCAAGACTTTCATATGAATTAATACCTGTGAAAAAAATGTAATAGTTCCATCTCTAATGCAAAAAAGGAAAAAAATGGTCTTCAATTTACTTTTTACTATTGGACGTTATCTAAACCAAACTATAGTTGTGAGGTTGATATCAGTTGACAAGATCACAGTAATCAATGCTAATTAACCCTATCTAATATAAAGTAAGTGTCACTGTGTTTGGTTTCATATTAACTAATGTATTTTTAAATGGGGTTTAGACTTGGCACCTTATCATTTTCCTCATTTATGATACAAGAATAATAGTGAGGATCACCTGTTTGGTCACAAAGCTTTAGAAGGAGGTGGACTGAGTAGGCTGCTAGAGAAGACACTAACATCAGAAGTAAACTGTGAAGCACAAAATGTCAGAGTCAAAAAATAAAGGCAAGTTTTGAGAAGCCATCAGCAGCTCAATACTTCACTCACCAAAATACAATAATGCCTGTGTTGGCCATTGCATAAGCTAGGCCCAGAATGCCACTGCCCATGATGGCATTTATCAGGTTAAAAACAGAAGAAGCAAAGGAGGCTCCTCTGCTCCGGCTGCCCATCCCCTGCACAGAACACCAACATAATCAATGCAACACACTACCACAACAGGACAAAGCCATTCAATAATGAGGAGATACTATCCAGGCTGCAGATGGGGCACTGCAGTGGTATGTCACAGGATGAAAGGAGATGGACAGGGATTTGAGCTGTTTACAGTAGGACAGCTGCCCAGGCTCAGGCACAGGGGAGCTGCCTAGACTGCATGACCTCTCTAATAGGGAATATCCTGGTCGGAATGGGCCCTTTGCTTCAGCCCGGGATTGGACAAGCCTGGACTGACCTGTGGACTGCTCCTGGATTGACTTAGAATTTCTGTTATGCCCCAGGAAACAAATAGCACTGCTTTTAAACATCTATATCTAATTGTAACTGTTCTAAAACGAACGGCTATATAAATTACATTTCTCGATTACATGTAAATCTCTGAACAATGATCAGTAAGCATGAGCATGTGACGGTCACATACGTATATTATGTAATGTGCATGTTAATGAATTGAACAAGGCCAAGGGTATTAAAAATACTAGTCATAATTAACATCAAACTGTAGTCATAAATATTTAACATACTGTTGTAAATCAATTGTAAAATATATAACTTAATTCATATCATTTTTTTTTTTTAAATGCACTTGAGCAACAGCACAAAACAGCTGAGTATGAGTTATGGAAACTGCTGACATGATCAAATCCAGAGAAAAAAGAGGAATGGATGAGAACGGAGGAGAAATAAATGAGCACATGACGCTGCACATTACATTATTTTACACTTTACTTATATGTACAAAGATTATCAGTATGATTACAGCCAGGACTTACGTTTGTGAGTAAAAGTGTAACTTCATTTTCCTCCTCGTTTGCTCTGGTGTCACTCATAGTCGCCTGTCGGGCAGTGGGCAGCTCGGAGCACAGACCGCAACAGACCGCGCAGCTCCTCGACACCAAAACAGTCTTTTTATAATACCATACTTTTATCAAGCGATCTAATCTCCCGACACGTTTCAGTTGTTGCTGTCACAAGCTTGTTTATTTTGTCGCCTTGAAACGTCAGGGAAGAGGATAACCAATCAGCGTTCAATCTTCTGACCAATCAAAACCAAAACGTGCTCACTCGTCCCTGGTTGATGACGTAGGTGCCAGCATGCCAGAGAGCGGATGATGTTAAGGTGAGCTCTGAAATACGGTGATCTGTGACTGAATTAGAGACAGATCTATGTTGATGAGTTCCTGAATGACATTTAGTTGTAACTGCAGTATTGTGTCTTCGCAGATTGCTCTTTAGAGCCTTAAAGTCTCCACAAACGCACAGAAAAGCTGTGTGCTCCGCCTGCATGGATCTTAAAGATGAACTCAAGTTGTACAGCCCTCCTCCAGAGGTGCGGGGTATGACCAGTCTCAACAGAGAGGCTTTCACACGGAACATTACCGTCCCAGCTCTCCGGGTGCCCGTGAAAGTTCTTAATAAAGTGGTGAAGAGCCTGAAGAATGTAATTATCCAGCGGCCTGGTTTATCCCGTGTGGTGCCAGAGAGAGAGGGGAACAGTGACTGTCGTTTGGTTCTTTTGGACCCTCGCAAAGTGTCCTCTCCCAGCAGCTTCAGTGGGGCAGAGGAGGAGGCGCTCAGGTCCTTCTCTGTTCTCCAGGAGCTGCAGGACTACCAGATGACTCTAGGCTATGAAAACCTGAAGAGTGAGGAGGTGCTGGAGGCAGTGCTGCCCCCGGGACAGGACGTGACCTCGGGCTTCAGCAGAGTGGGTCACATCGCACACATGAACCTGAGGGAGCACCAGCTGCCCTACAGGAACCTCATCGGTGAGGTTATAAATAAAAAAGAACAAAAACAAAAAAACATCGCAATGACTCTGTATTAAGTTGGTTTACATTTTGTCTTGCAGGTCAAGTCATTATGGATAAAAACCCAGGAGTGACCTGTGTGGTCAATAAAACAAATACCATAGATTCCACCTACAGAAACTTCAAGATGGAGGTGCTGGCTGGAGAGGAGAATATGGTGGCAAAAGTAGGTCACAGTCATATGATCTGTCATTGTATTTAAAGTGTATTACATTATAGACATTACCTACTATAGGTGAAAGAGAATGGTGTCACGTATGAGTTTGACTTCTCTCGGGTTTATTGGAACCCTCGGCTGAGTACAGAGCACCATCGGATTGTGCAGCAGGTGAAACCAGGAGACACCGTGTTTGATGTGTTTGCTGGCGTGGGACCCTTCGCCATTCCAGCTGCTCGCTGTGGTGCCAACGTTTTAGCCAATGATCTAAACCCTGAGTCCTACCGATGGCTACAGCACAACTGTAAACTCAACAAAGTGGACAAAAGAGTGAGAACATTTAACTTGGATGGCCGAGTGTTTATCCAGGGCCCTCTGCGACAGGAGCTGCCCGCACTGCTGAAGCAGAAGGCAACTATACATGTGGTGATGAACTTGCCTGCTCTGGCCATAGACTTCCTGGATGCTTTCAGAGGTCTGCTGCAGCATGAGCCCCCTAGTGACACACAACTGCCCACAGTGCACTGCTATGGCTTCTCTAAAGATGACAACCCAGCCCAGGACGTCACACAGAGGGCTTCTGAGGCCGTTGGATTCTCACTGGAAAACCGGAGCTCAGTGCATTTTGTGCGTAACGTGGCACCTAACAAAGACATGATGTGTGTGAGTTTCAGTGTTCCCAAAGAGGTCCTGTATAGCAGCAACCCCACAGTTACAGGTGAGAATGATACAGCTCTAACTCCTTTACAAATATATCAATTCAATTTAATATGTAGTTCTCATTTCAGAGTGTGCAGATGAACCAGCTGCAAAGAGACAGAAATGTGATGAGGCTGCTCAGACAACATAATGGCACTGGATTCTGAATACAAGAAATACATATTTTTTAACAAAAACAAATGTTTTTTGTTGTTTTTTTTTTTTTTTTTACTTTTGGATATTGTGGATATACCTGAGCAGATAACTAATCATCTGTTCAATAAATCTTTTACTTAAGTGGTGCCTTTGTAGGGGTGGTCAGAATTGACAAAAATGAATGCGTCTGCTTTTTTTTTTTTTTTTTGCATTATTCAGGTCACTGTTCAAATGTGTTTTTTTAATCTAGTTTTGTGAACAAAATGGCCAAAACAGTGAGGTCACCTGTATAGGCCTGTCACGATAATTACTATTGACTTATCGTACAATAAATAATAGTTTGAACAATAATTTTTGAGGGTCAATATTTATCGTGGTACTTTTTCATTGTACTAGTGGGGAAATTTGTGTTATTTCTCTGTACTATGATGATATAAAAATGTGGATAAATAACTTCTGTGACACATTTATAGATACTAACTACAGAAGTGTTTCATATCTGACATTTATTTATTGTAGCTAATTTACTGTGCATATACAATATTTGGAAGGGAGGGGTAAAATCTTGGTTTAGGGTTATTGCGTCAGTATAACAAATTTGTTTCAATATTATCGTTTATTGTCTATATTTATTTCAGCAATATATTGCACTTCAAAATTTGTTATAGTGATACACACACACACACACACACACACACACACAAACATACACACTAACAACAGGCAAATGCTGACTTAAAAAAAAAAGTTATATTCACAACAAAAATAAAGGATGTGACAATGTTGAGAAAAATTATGGGAATACTTTGTATTTTTTAATCACAATTATCCACATCACACTTTTTAACACATTTCTTACCAAGTACCCTCGTGAAGTGTTGCCTTTAAATAATTCTTTCGGACTGTTAAGGTTTGCTGATAAAGTTTATATTTAAATCATTGTTCAATAATATTATATTGCCATTTAAAGTCATATGGGGAAACTGGGACATGTCACACTTTATTCCCATCTCCATCCCTGGAACAGTGCACAATGGAAATGGATATGTTGTCTTGCTTCCACAGAATTGGACCTTGTCACACCTTGAAAAGGCTTTTTAATAATAATTAAATCAATCATTATAAAATAAAGCTTATGGTTAAGAATTAGGTCCAACAACTGTACAATGTTATTAGGTCATCAAAAACCATGGCTGCCGTTTGGGTGTGAGCATATATGAAAGAGCCATACTGCTCAAAGACTTTCTGTATTCTTCCTGAATATACAGTAGTTGTTTTTTTAAGGGTTGGAAATCACTGACTTGGAGTACACTTGAGTCACACTGTCCTTTGAACAAAAATTAGGATCTTAATTGACTAGTTATTCTTTAGAGACAATACATAGCAATTCTTTTCATAAGAAATTTATTTGGATAAAAAATAAAACATTTTGTACATAACTCAAAAAACTGAGTTGCTTTACTTTACATATCACCTTTTCAGATATCAGTTCTATTTGTGCCCAAATCAGATCCTGAACAGGTTCCTGTGGTCTACAGAGAGAAGAGCCCACTGAAGGCGTCCTGAATGGCCCGATGACATGCCAATGCTGTGGTGTACCCTCCGGCTGTGTCCTGGGGCTGAGCGGCACGCACATGGTTCAGATACCTGCAACACAGAGCTCTGGTCAGTCAGCTGTCCGCTACACAGGAGGGAGTGAGAGTGAGAGCCGCCGCCCACTGAACTTCCTTAGAGTAATGTGAGTCCAAATTCATTCCCCACTAAATCTACCCCAGCTCTGTTTTCTCTGGCTCTGCACTGGCCTCAGAGCACATCAGCTGCGACAGACGGCGCGCAGAGCAACAGTGGAACACCTTGTGTCGAAAAGCCCCTCCATTGCAGCTCTATTAAAGTGTTGTTGGTGTCCTTTAGTTTAAGTGCTTACAGATGTGTGCTGCCAAAGCCTCTCTTCAGATTCTTAAGCAAAGACAAAACTGTTTATTTTCACTTTGAGTCACAGACAGAAAAACATTGGAGCTGCTAATTCATGTCTGCACAGTTCTGATGGACGCCCGCCTCTGAAGGGCTTGCCATACCACAAACATGTCAGACCTGGTTCAGTGGGAAGGCCTTGTACTACAGATCAGTATATATGTGGGAACAGGCCACAGTATTTTCTGTTTTCTCATAAGATCCTCACAATCAAAAGTTAAATATTCTCTATAATGTTCTAAGAAGAAGGCAAGGGTTTAATAGAATAACACTCATTTTCAATAGTCACAATCATAAAATCAAAAAGGCTGCAGTTATCCATTCCATATCCATTCTTCGTGGGGTCTTACAGGGTGGACTGAATCTTGATTTCAAAACCGCATCTCTGATCACAACATATATATTTTCCCCTGAATTCTTGGCCATTTTGGTTTATTTGTATAAAACAGTTACAGAAAAAAATTTGAGCACAGCCAAAGCAGCATACATTGAAAAATTATACAGTATGTTAAACCTCAGTGATAACACATTTGTTTAGGACTGAATCTGTGATTTGATTGAAGACCCAGCTCTAACTCTCTCAAGTGCTGTGAAACTTCAAAGTGAAAGAGAGAGCAGGGCTGCACCACAGTAACCCTAGCCCTGTGGGAGGCCCAAGAGACACAAGGCAAAAATACTGAGACCACTGCTCTGGCAATGAGACAACCAATGAAAATATCCAAAGCACTGGATAGCTGGTTTGTTCAAAAAATAAAAAGTTATAGAAGAAGGAAAGTCTTGCGGTGGTGAAAGCAATGAGGTATTTGACACAGAAAACCCACTGTGCACCAACAGCAGTTTAAGCATAAGCCAGTGATTAATATTAACTTCATTAGGGTGCGCTGCATAGCCCCGTCCTTCAGAGCACTTCACAGGCCTCCTCAGATGGCTTCCTGCTGCAGATGAGTGCTGCCTATTGATTATATTGTACTGGGCCTTTTTAATGGTGAAAAAGTGGGCTATTTACGGCCTGGCTAAGTCTGCTCTTCCTGCTAATCTAATCCCCAAGCTACTCATGTGGTCATTCCTTCCAAGAAAGCTGAGAGGCCTGTGTAACCTTATACCTGCCTGCCCCAGAGGAGTGAGGGGGCGAAGGGTGGGGTGTGTAAGCTGAAATCACCTTTGGGTATCAACATCATTGCAGAGCCACTTCTCTGTCTGGCCTGTGCTCACCTAACACAGAGGTTAGTATAGTCATGCTCCATTACTTCTGCTGGTTTGTCTTCCTGTAAATCCATTTTGAGAAGAAATAAGCGCACAAGGCATGACAATAAATCTGACATTTTTTGGTCACCTGACTGCTTTTGAAAGTGTACAGTTACAATAAATGGTCCATAATAAAAAGCTATATAAAATAAGTACTTTATTGTGCGTGTTTTTGTTCAAAGCAGAAAAAAGCCCAATCATTCCTCAACAGCTGCAATAATCCGAGGTAATTTGCTGTATGGGGAACAAACCATATAAACCATATGGTTTCTTATTTAATAGGTTTATTTGATGACAAAGGGATGAATATCCCCGGATACACTATGCAGAAGGTTATAGAGATAATAAAGGCAACAAAATACAACACACGTGACACAGCCTGTCCCCTATCATTCAGGACAATACAGAGCTTTCTGTCATTTTGAAAGCAAAACTGATTGTATTAAAATAAATGTGTCACATACTGTAATATTATTATTATTATTAATAGTATTTTCAAGCACATTCATTGAATATGTTCAGTTATACTGATTACACTATAGTATACATCACGTTTACTCATAGGTCATTATATTTGTGTGAACAATACACCTTGGTACTCCACACAACTGTAAGACTACTACAAGCACACATTTAACCCAGTTTAACCAAGGAGCTGTGGCTGCTGTTCTCCCCATCACCTCCTCCCTCTGCTTTGTTCAGAGGCCTGAAACCCAAGCCGCTCGAGTTGGTAACATCTTTCACTCCCCCGGCCCCACCGGAGCATTAGCCGACACTTGATCCAGGCCTTTTCAAAGCTGGGTATTATTGGGTAAATATGGGTCACTCTGGACTGGCCCATTATGTGGCTGAGGGGGGTGCAGGTCATGAACACATGAATGACAGTGTGACAGTGTTCATCACTGGGGAATATGACAGGGGCTTTCCAAAAGAGCAGACACAGAAGAATAGCTTTTGTTAGCGCTGAGTTCCTTGTCCCGCAGTGGGATGCTCAGGTACAGCTAATGGCAGGAGGTGTAACAGACAGTACTGTGTACAAGTGCTATAGCAGGGCTTACCTAAAACACAAGGCATGCTAACCTCCATTAGAAAAGATGCTCTTTTCTTTGCCTGAGGAGCTCTAAGTTGTAGTTAAATGTCTGGTTTAAAACCAACCATTTTTCATTTGCAATTCAATTAATAATAATAATAATATTATTATTATCATTATTATTCACTGTGTTCTGAATCCATATAAAAACACATTCTGTTGAACTGGATTGGCATTTGATATACAGATTTCAAATTGAGTTATAGTTGCAGATGTAAAACATATTACTGGCTTGGGTCCTATGTACACTGAATACCTGAGTCTAATGCTGATAATTGTCAGAACATTTTTTTTGCCTACCCCTGAAAGCATCATTGTAGAGAAAAGAGACACTTTCTCCCCTCCACATTCACATTACATCAGTGTGTGGACATGAGGGACTGGCTGTGGGGCTGTCTTTGGTCTGACAAGGGGAAAACCAGAGCTACGTGTCCAGACAAGTTGTGTCGGCTTCAAATGGATCAGGAAAAGGCTGGGAAAATTTGAAAAGTGAAGTCAGTGCACTATGAGAACAAAGGTAAAGAAAGCAGTAGGTAGCGGGCCCTCCATCAGAAAAGTTACACAGCACACCTTTAGCAAAAGATCAAACACTTCACTAAAGGCTGGGGTATTTTTGCTAAGGCAGCAGACAGGGGTAGACTATGTGCTCCACAAGTCAGAAATTCAGGCCCAAGCTGCTGTATCCCAATGAGTGTCCGGAAGTCTTCCTTTAGCACCGTGCTCCACCAGAGGGGCTCTGGGCCTGGGAATGATGGGGGCTGAGGGTGCCGAACTACACACCTGTCAGATGATTTGTCATTATAAAGGGGTCAGGACTCAGCTGTCCCCTCCTAATCACCCGTCCTACCCGCACTCCTCCAAACCCACTCGCTCCTCAACAACACCACCACATTCCTGCACGGGCTCCGGTTACATGCAGAACCGCCTCCACCACCCGCTCAATGTGTCCCGGGATAATTTGCCCAACACATAAACATTGCTTTATGCGCTTTTAAGAATCTCCATTGATAATATGCTAGTACATGGTCAACGGGCAGGCTACAGTTATTTAGGTAATAGAATGTCCTCTGCAAAATATCTTGTGTTTTTATAGAAAAATCTTGTTGTACCTGTAGTTTAGAATTCTACAAACATGTTCTAAAATCCCTGGGGATTCTTGTGTTGAAATACTTTTTAATTTTTTTCCAAAATCGTGCAGCCCTACTTTGAAGGATCAGTACAGACAATCCAGGGTACAAGAAAGAAACTCTAAAAACACTAAAAACAACCCATTCATCATCGGTTTATTTGACTGAATGCTGCCTCAGTCCCACAGAGAGGGAGAGCATTTTCCCACTGGCTATGGTGCAGCAGGCTGAGCTTCAGTGAGGACAGGCCCCTGCAGACAACCCTGGCTCTCACAGGTATACTATATCTGTCAACAGAACAGCCTCATCATCTCAGGTCAAAGGTCACACTGCTTCCTCTGAGACCACAGCACTGGCTACTCGACAACATCACAGCACCGGCAGGGCCCATCGGAGTTCCTCAGAGCTGCTGCCGAGAGCATGAGGCAAATGTATTCTCAATGAGAATTTGTCCTCTATGGTTAGAGGCTTGTGACACCCCAGTAATGTTATCTATTGTGTCATGTGTGAGTGCGCCCTTCACCTGTCACCCCTCTTCTGCTGCTGGGCTCACCAGCACCCACCCCAAAATCAAATCTTGATATTAATAATATATAGGCAGTAATTCTATGACTTTTGACAGTTGTTACACTTAGTTCCATCAACTTTTTAACCTCAACTCACGGAAGCAAAAATAAACTTATTTATGCCATTTCCTGATAGTAATCTCTTGCTTGTGCATATCATAATTTTAGATTTTTTCCCCCTTTTTCCAATAATAAACAAATGGTAACTTCATGCCATGCAAAAACATTCTGTTCTTACCACACTGTCCTGGTGTGATCCTATGAATCACTGGACCTCTTCCACATGCTGTGTTTATGAGTTCACCTTTTGCTTGTGTAGTGCAGACATTTCACCTTACGGGGGCAGCAGAGGCTGACTGACTGCTTACACAGCTCTCAGGGCAGAGCACACTGAAGCCACCTGAGCTGCTATTTGATCAGCTCCCAGCAGAGGAGCAGCGAGCAGCCTGATGTGGGGCACAATGAGTGAGGCTAGTGTCAGCGTTCACCAAATGGGCCGGTAAACAAAGGCAGGACAGATGCAGCTCAGTAAATGTCCACTGCACCAGGCACGCCCAAAGAACAGAGCCACCACACAGTTATGACACACTGCGAGCCAGGGGAGGGGGGACAGGACTTCACAGGTATCAGTTACAGGAGCATCTCCAGAGGATTTCAATTAGACACTGAGCTGGGAAAAGGCCAAAGGAACAAACTGCATAAGCACAGCAAGCACAGGCCCTGGACAAAGTTCTAACTGACAAGGTTCTCATTGTTCAGTGTTGCACAAAAACATCACTGCTTTTTTGTGAAAGTGAGGCTTCTAATTCACCCAAAGTAGTGAGGGTGAGCTTCTTACCATGAGGCGGCAGGTCCACGCAGCTACATGACAGGAGCTTGTTTGCTTTCCGCAGCTACTAAGAGGAGAAAATGAGCTCGCTAATCCCCGGGTACATGGAGAGGCCACTGCCCCAGGGGCCAAGAGCACAGACACTTTCTGTGTGTCTGCATGTGTTCACTTCTGAGGAGGACCGCCACCATGCAATTCTACACTCCTACTTCACACCAACACACCTGGGTTAAAATAGTACAGGACACCCCCAGAGCTGTGCTGACCCTGTGCCACCAGCAAACCCAGGGTCTGGTGCAGTCTAGTCTCAGGGAAATAAACTATCAAAGCAGAAAACAAACAGGTCAAACTGACAGCTTTACATGGAGTCCCTGTGTGCTGATCTCCCACATGTAAAAAGCTCCAGTCAGTGGCAGCGCAGAGTATTTTGAGTCATACTTCAAGAGAAGATCAATATTTGCTCAGATCTATGGGAGGGAAAACAATAGTGATGCTGCCTCCATAGCTCTGTCTGTTAATGGTGTGTTTACAGAGACAGACGGATAATGGGCTGGGTGGGGGAGGACCAGACAATGGCCGTGCTCTACTCTTTCTGATCCACTGCTGTAAGAAGTGCACACCTACAGAAGAGGGGAATCAGAGCTATGCTGTGGGCTGCCAGTGAAGACACTTTGTAGACACAGGTGGATTTGCCAGTCAAATCATCAGACTGAAGCCTGCACACTTTTAGATGACATGAACTCTTTTGGTTAAATGCAAATAGTCAATCTGTTGCGGCTGACCTGCTTCCAGTCCTGACCTACAGAGAACTCAAGCCTCATAGATAAGCTATAATTCAAAGCATTCTGAATTCTGTTAAGGCAAGCATAAAGTGATGCAGGAGGTAAAATATATCAATAAACAAGTCACTCAGAATATGCCAAATGTAAGTGCAAAGATAAGTGCGTTGAGACTATTTATAATAGTTGATGATCAAAAGAGCAGTGCTGCAGAGGAGTTCACATGAGGTCGTGCTCTCTAAAGCTCGTAACTCCAGCTTCAAAGCTCCAGTGAGAGTGTGGAGGCCTTAGCACAGCCTCTCGAAGGTGCCATCACTCTGCTGCTGTCTGTATGCAATCTGACCAGCTCCTGCTCCTCTGACCCTGACCTGTATGAGTTCTCTCCTCTCAGCCTCTCTCACTTCGCTTTGCCTTGGTTTGACAGCTCTGTCAGTAGAGAATTCACCCTGCAGAGAATCAAGTGGCCCCAGAAGCAAAGAAAAGTTGGGCTTATACACCACTGAAAATAGATATGCACGCACAACATAATAATTGTAATGTTGTTTGGAGTGGCATACAATCTGCCTGTAACTGATTTAACAAGGACCTAAGGCATGAGAGATATAACACTTATAAGTTCTCCACAGGTGCAGAATTAAAATTCTCATTGAAATACACTCTTTTCCCAATGTTTTTCAGTGGTATTACAGAACAGGCTACATAAACCATAAACCCAGACCTTTCGGTTAAAGAGTAGGGATAGGACAAGATCTCATGCCACAAGATGTGGCAAGATATTTTTCCCCTATGCATTTACATATGGCTTGGGCACAAATCATGGGTTAAGCACTGATGAGTTACACCTCAGCAAAATAGATTTCATGAATGAACGTTATATCTCGTTTAAATATAGTTGACTACAGATCACTGACAAACTCCACTTGGTGCTTTCTTTCTGTGGAGGTACTTCCTGTGCAGAGAGGTCCATCCCCAGAGAAGAGCTCCAGACTAAACACCATACACCCAGCTGCTCCCTCTGCCCCATCCAAAAGAATCAATGCCTGACAAGCGCTTCCAGCTGAAAAAAACACACATTTTCCACCAATTATAGAATGCAGTGTAGAGTGGGGGAGGAAGAAAAACTTCTAAATATTATAGACACTGGCATTTGGCAAAGCCTATAGACCAGCCTCTGTCAAAGAAATGGCCTCATTTTAGGGCAACCAGTGCCAACGCAAACAACTGTTCTGGCAAGATCTCATTGTCAGCACTTGAGGTTTCAGTTGAATTTTTGAATGGTATGCAGGCCATTTCTCTTTCCCCTATACACCCCCACACCCCCATCTCTGTGATTTGTTCTTGTCCAGGTTCCTGGACAGTCTTTCATCACCTACAGACTCTGTGGTTTAAACTATTTGTGGAGAAAAAGTATTTTGTGGAAATAAGGTATGAATCAGACGTTATTTGTTTTCCTTGCACGGGCTTAAGAGGATGTTTCTGTGAGACAAAAGTCATCTTGGTCGGAGTTCTACAGGAGCTACTACTGCAGAGTCATATGGTTTTGTTTGTGCTCAAAGTATTTACTTCTGATTGTTTTTGTTTATAAGATGTTTTATACTGTGCAACAGGAACCAAAACAGACATGTGTTGTGTGGAACATAGTTTTTGTATCTATTTGAGTGTTTGTTCTGAATTTGAGACAGTCGCAAAGCTCTCATAGAAGTCCTCTGGAGCTGATCCCGTACACCTACCCCTGACGCGGAGGACAGTCTGTCAGTCCACGCAAACGAAGCAAATGCTATGCTGAAATCTGAACGGGCTCTTTTGGAGGCCCTCTGCAGCTGTCTTTAATAGAAGTTTTTCGTTTGCATTTATGGGGTCCTGCAAACTTAAGAGGCAGTGAGAGCCTGGGTGTACCCATGTTTCTCGGCCCAATGGGCAAGGACAACATGTAGGTAAAAGAGAGCAGAAAAGAGGACCAGACTGGATTGTGTGGAGCAGACATAGACAACAGTCTTTGCGAGTCTGAAGGCTCACACACTGATGTTTGTGTCCAGGAGAAATAGGCAGTGCTGTCACCTCCATCTTAACCAAGACAAACAACCCGATCTGAAATGCTCTGGTGCCCGTCACAGCCGCTCAGCTCATGCACACTCATCCACTCACACTCCTTCCCCCCCTCCTCTCTCAGAGCACTGACCACATCACAGACTACAGCATGTCCAAACACTGGGGCTGCAATAACCGGGCTGAGTGTGCGTGAGGGGGACTGGAAATGTATTCCAGGTTTAGGGGACACTGTCAGGGGCACGGAATGTATCTGCGTTAGCACACAACCCCAAACTTAGCTGGATCACACAAAGAGCTGACTACACAAAAGAGTCAGCAATGCTGCTTGCTTTACTTACCAAAGCATTGCATCCCGGGAGTTGTGGTTTGTCTATGCATACCTGGACGTGTCACTGTGGCATACACCTGAGGGACTGCTGTTGCTCATTTATCTTTATGGTGGAGCAAGGTCTTAGTGGACACTGAACTGCTGACACTGTGCGCCCCCAGTCACACCCTGTCCCTAAACGTGCGCCTCTCAGAGCCCCGCACACAGCAAAAACTGAGAGATGTGTTTCATCTGCATATTGATCACTCCAGAAGAAGCAGGACCTCAGCACTTCACAGAATACATCATGTAAATAAGTGCCAGGAATTGTGCTAAAACTACCTCTGCCCTGTGAAGGATGTTTTCACTTGAACTACATAGTGACTTGGATGTATATTAACTAGACAAATACAATTTGTGACACACAGTCCATTTTCTTTAAATCTCATGAATAAGGTGTAATAAAGGTGGAAAATCCTCTTGCTAAGCATGCCCAGTTTCTGCTGAAGCAGACTGGTCTCAGCCAAATGAAGGTCACAATCTCAGGCAGGCAAAGTCAACAAGGTCTCCCACAGTGACCAGGGGCTCAGTGCTTCTCTCACCCAACAACAGGAGCATGTCTAATGAAGTGGGCATCAGTGAAACATGCAGCAGGAAAGGGTCTAACACATTATTTTCAACCAGTATAACAGGGCTAGTGATCATTTAATAACACACACAACACATAACTGAACCAATGGTGTAAAAGAATAATATGTATCAAATAAGAGACCAAAGGTGGTATTAACAGTATGAATGTAGTGTATTTCATGGTGTATTTCTTTTGCGCACCAGGGAGGATCAGACAAAAGTAACAGCATTTGGTCCTATGTATATAATGCAAAATAGACACATCAAAATATACTATACCATAATATCATAATATACATATGTACATATTGTAACAGTGATAAATAAGTTGTTGCATACATCATTAGTATTGCATTGCTTCTATTTGTTTTTAGGTATTATTTTAATTGATTTTTTAAATTGATCTTCATCTAAGCTTGTGTCAAAAAAAACAAACAAAACAAACAAACTGTATACAACTGACAGGAACGACGCAGAAAATCATTTTTGTTCTTATATTTATTCCAGCATTGGAAAGTATTAATTGTAGTTTTTTTAATAACAGTAAATGTGCTCTGGTTAGTGTGCAGTGTGGCTGTGTGCATACCCCAGTCTCCCCAGTTGCTCCAGCTCAGGGACAGGCGGTCCATACGTGTCTACCTTCAGGGGCCTGTACCGGTACAGCACTTCTTCAATCCTAGGCACAGGCTGAAGAGACACCATCTGGCTCTAAAGAAAGAGACAACACAATCATGCAAAACTGTCAGTGCTTGTTCCAACGTGGAGTTTAGTGCAGTCGAAAAGCAAGAGCTGAGACTCAGCCAAAAAGAAAATGTAGCTATTGTCAAATAGATTTTATTATGAACCTAACCACACACAGAGACACAGAGTGGTTTGGTCTGAGCTCTCTGGTCTGCTCACGTCTACATAGAGACAAAGCACAATGACATCATGTTTCCATAGACCATTCTTACCTGTACCACAGAGTACGACTTTATCTAAATGAACAATATGCTGTTGCTTTGCAGCAACACCTTGAGCTTTACACACAGAAAAAAACAAGAACTTTTTATGTGTGTGTTACTGTAGATATTTGCCAGTTCCCCTTTAGAGTCAATAGGGGTCAAACTCATAACAATTAAAACACACCTGTAATGTTAAGATGAAAAACACATTAAAAAGGCTGAGCCAAAGTGAAGTGGATGAGCTAATTTGCCAAGGTCCCTCATGAAAACAGAGCATGGTGCTACCGTGCGTTTGTTCAATTCTGCTGACAATGTGTTTAAGATAAACAATATGTTTGATTAATTATATTGTAATAAAGATACTTAATCACTAAACACAGTTTAGCATGGCCTTGCCGACGTCATGTGCATTGCTTGTCTGATTGGTTTACTTCACGCTTGTTCTCCCTGTCCATAAAACTCCTCAGTGAAAAACACGGAGCGTGCTTCTGCTAAGTCAATACAAACATCTGCTTCTCTCATTAAGGAGCCCCCAGCACAGACGATAGCATCACTCCTGCTTTCATCTGTACTATTATTAACAGAACGACAAGACCTCAATGACACATGAATGTAGCCCCTGAGACCCCCAACTTTATATACTGTCACATAGGCAAGGAAATAGCAAAAAAAATCATTAGTACTAATTTTAGTGTTAGTAGTGACAGTTATCGATGTCACAATATCAAAATTAGTGTTTCCTTAATTCACATCACCATTCCTCTAGTATGTGAACAAGTATATGTAAAGTAAACTATAAAATCTTTCTGATTTTAAAGTTACTGTGAGAAAAACAGCACTTCTTTAGAGTAAATTTAATTTAATTTTGGTCATAAAATCCTCATGTTTGTTTACTTTTTGCAAAGTTACAATTATATTGTGACTTGTATAATCAATCGATTAACTAATTAATCTTGTAATTACTAGCAGCACACAGCCATGATACCTTCTTCAGATGAGAGGTGACATCTGAAATGTGTCTCTCACTCATGCATAAATATCACAGTGATATCCTACAGGCTATGTGAGAGTACAATATAGAAATCTCAGGATGGACTGTGAACCACACACTTGTGCCACACAAACACAAACCTCTGCACTCTAGTGTCCTTCATCCAAGCAACTCAGCAGAACACACCAAGGTCCTGTGGAAGCCACCATCAGCACCATCAGACACAATGCTTATGTTCCACCTATAGGGTTTAGAGGGCAGTGCTGGGACTAGAGCATTCTCCCTCTGTACTGGTGCTGCCTGGGCTTCTGTGAGGATAAAAGGCTTTGGACTGCATACAGGCTGAGAGCACCAAGTAGCAAGTGTAAACGCGAGTGCCCACCCCCTGCCTCACAGGTTTAAATATAACGCCAGGACCAGCAGCAGCTGCCCTGCACAAAGCCTCTAAGGCTGAAAAGTCCTCCTTCCTCTGGGCTGGGCGTCACTGCCCAGGACAGCCAGAGCCAGACTGGGCTGGGGCAGAGGTGTGAATGCCCACATGTGCTAGTGCCAATCAGGCCTCTCAATCCACCCCTTAAATGACCCTCTCCTTGAGCCAGGGAGGCCAGCAGTGTTCCTGAACGTCTGAAAATTCACACAGACCATTCATTCCACCCATCTTTAGCTAAGGGCAAACCGTGCTTTCCCTTTTTCATTCACTAGATAAAAGAATACTGTGGACTGGGGGTAAGAAGGCACGTAGGCAGAACAGGTTTGGCCAGTCTGCGGTGCACAGCAGAGTAACACAGAGCAGTGCCTGCTCTGACGGGTGCTTAAGTGAGCTAAGGTCACACTGTGGAGGGCAACTTACCTGAGCCAAACCTGCCTGAGCAAACATCCTCCTCACATATGTTTTCAGTGGTGCTTATGTACCACAGTCTGAGCCTACCAGGCAAAAGAGCCAAGGAGAACCCCGTTTAATGAAGCTTCTTTTCTATGTTTAGATGAACATTTTCCACCCCCATGTGGCTGATGAGTTGGACTTTGTTTATGTGTGCGAGTGCCTACATTAGACCACAGCAGCCTCGTCAGGTATGTCAGCTGCTCTGCCGCCTGTAAACAAGGACTGATCCTCAGCAATGCTCTCTGTTCAACCTCTCCATAAGTTTGAAGACAACAATAATATCAGTAATTCTCACACATCAAAAAACTGCCTTTAATCTAAAATTTAAAAAAACCCTTAAAATAACTCTGTACTGCATCTGGCTGTTCCTGTGTAGAACAGTCTGTTTGAACAGAGAACATAAAGGCTCAGAGGGCCTTTTCATTTGCACAAATGTCTTTTTCAAAAACACACTTTATTCTTTTGAAGAATAAAGTGTGCCCAGTGCACTGTGCCCGTCTATGTCTATGCCTGCACTCATGTATATCTGGCTTCATTCAACACAAGATCTACAAAGTGAGGGATTAGTAAATGATTTCAGACCATTCCTGGGGCAAGACCAGACTCATCCCACTTCACATCACACCTGGAAAAGACCACTTTCCTTTAGGATCAGTAAACCTCCTCAGGCTGGCTCCCTTTTATCAGCCCTGTGGACAGCCATCCCAGCACCGTGTGGAGCTCCTCACATATTCACAGTAAACAACCTGACACCACACGACACACCATGAGGTCAGCTGTATTTAAAGCCTCAGGCATTGAGAAACTGTGACACCAGTGCCACCCCTGCGTCCACAGACTGAAAACAGGCCTATATGTAATAGCCCTGTGCAGGGCTTACCTTGGCCCCAGGGTGAAGCAGCTGCCAGCAGAGGGGCTGCAGGGGAGGACTCACTCATCACCAGCAGATCCACAGAGGTCAAGCATCAGCACATGTTCATTCATCACTGTCACTATTAAAGTCCTTCCACATTTGTCCAGGGAACAAGTCAACGTTTTAATGGCTCACAAAAACACACACCTGAAGTCGACCAACTACATTTTCACTGGACTGTAATTTCAACGCTGCTCTGTAGTAGTCAATTTGTAAGTTTGTTTGAAAACTGTTAATTTATTAATAGTTTTCTTAAATACAGATATAGAATATCCTGAATACAACTTGTGTGTGACAGTCTATATTATGCCTGTCAGATGTACCACAATTTCTCCTGCGCATTGTAAATAATTTTCATTTAAGGAGGATTTTTCTTTTTTTAATAATTAGCAGTTAAGGTACACCTCACTAGCATCCTGGCTCAGATCTGGAGAAGTGTCCAGGTGTTGCCCACTGCTTATGACAAACTGTACCCAGTACTTTAATGCAGAACAAACTGACAGTCTGACTATGCAGTCTATCTAACCTTGAGCACAGTTACAACATTAACATGTTTTATTATTTTACCAAAAATGTAAAAGAAATGGGTAGCTATAAACAGCTTTAATCATTTAGAAGAAATTTGCCACGCATTGCAACGTCTAAATCAGACAAAGAAAAAAATAAAAGGAAGAAGAAAAACTAAAAATCTTCATGACCAAGAGACCACAACTCTGCAGATTCATTCCAACAATCTCCAGGAATGTGCTGCTCTGTTCGGAAACCTCACCAACTCAAACTGCTCTAGAGTCTGGAAGAGTCTGGACTGAGGAAAATCCAGAGCCACAGTTCCCCAGCAGCTCCACAGCTTTCCCAGCCCAGATCTGCGACCAGTCAATGGAGGAATACACGGAGGAATACATGGAGAAGAGCCAAAAACCATCACAGTGTTCCTCTGCATCAGCGACTTCAGCCCCACCACAACCTAATACTGCTTTCCATCTGCCACATCTGCCTTACACATCTGCACTGAAACTTCAGTATTGAACAACCTTTCTGTGCAAACTGGCAACAAAGACATCATGAGGTGATATACACAGAACAATTAAAACAGAATGACTAGTTGTTGTTTTCGGTTTGAAAAATGTTTGAAGCAACAACGTGTCCCCAAATCTATATTTATCTGAAATCTACATTTATTTAATATAGAAATAAAAGCAATGTATCACACCATGTACTGAAATATAGATTGTATACATGTAGGTCTGTCACGATAAATATGGAACAATACTTTTTGAGAGTCAATATTATAGTGGGTACTTTTTCTGCACTAGT
>KN474443.1:0-12802 GCA_000787095.1 Periophthalmodon schlosseri
GCCCCACTGTAGCTGTTAACTTCAAAAATACTGCTTCGTGACATCACTAGGTGGAACAGAGCATTTTGAGCTTTGGAGATGTAGACTGACTAATGATAAAAGGTTAAAACACAACTCCAGATATGTTTTTGAGGAGGTAACAAAATTATAATATGGTTTAAAGCTCACAAGAGTCAATTTTGTGCCGTATAGGACCTTTACGTAGAAATTAAAAAAAAAAAAAAAATGCTCTTAGCCATGCGATTTGTATGTAAATCGAGTCCTGTCCACCTATTAGTAAATAAAAATAAGCTTAACAGATGTGTGAACTTTTGGGCAAAAGGACAAATTAAAGAAATGACCGGTCCCGTTTTAACCTGCAGACAGAGGAGTGTCTGTTTGACTGATGTGGATTTACAGCTCAAGTTTAACGTAATAAAATAAGTGCACGTAGCGTCTGTGTGAAGATTTAAGATCCTGCTGTTATTGCAGTTTTCAGCAGCAGACAAAACACATAAAATGCCCCCTCTCTGTCAGACTGATGGACTGGGACCCTCCGAGCAAAGACAATTCTCACACACAAATCGAATCTAGTCTGTGGGTAAACTTATTCAAACAGCAGACCACATGTGTACTTGTTTAAGACTGCATGAGAGTCTGGGGGCCGATACATGAGAAGTACACAGCTCTGTAGACTGTGATGTATGTACTATATAAGAATGAATTAAGTTCCGAAATGCAATTTTCAGAGAAGCGTTTCCCCAGGGAGATATGTGCGAATGTAAACAATAGTCCATCTACATTTGTGCCACGTTGACTCACTCGAGCACTAAATCTGTTATGTTCAGACTATGGGATGAGAACTGCTTATCCAGATAGCACTCTGGAATTATATGCAGGCTATGAATTAAACATGTATTTGACTGGAGAGGGGTAATCTTGAAGGGACAGTTGTTTTAGCAGTTAAAGTGGGACTCAACACCTAAACCACAACCACGTTTCAAGTAGGGCTGCTAAACTGGGGGACTGAAGGGGAGGATGAGGGGGAGGAGGGGAGAGGTCTGTATATATGAGGAACAGTGTCATCGGTCTAACAAGTATCCACACTTCACACTCCATCCCTGCAGCCAGGTGTTTGTAATCAGAAACACCTGGCTGTTATCAAGGCCTGTGTGATGTCACCAAGTACGTGAAATTGCAGTGGCCACTGGAGCAAGGCCTCACCCATTTTTATATATTTTTGGCCACAAAGTTGCAAATTTACCTAGTTTGAACTAAAATTGTCTAAAAAATGACTAGAGGCAGTAGGCAATGCTATGCAAATGCCATATACGCGATTTAGTAGCAAAAAAAAAGTGGATTTAGTGTTTAGTTCCACTTTAACTAATAATTTTGTCTGCTTTGTCAAAAGTAAGGCTCATTCTTCATGAGGGTGTTTGTGAAATTATTTACCTATGGGTGTCAATAATTTTCCTTAAAGCAAAATCGACTTTTCAGAGCTTTGAATCATGTTATAGTTGTTTCCGCTTCTCATTTACCCTCTTGAAGTTGTATTTGGAGTGATTCATGCATCTTTATTCGTTTATTTTCAAGACACCATATTGCAAATCAATCCCCGTTTTAATCTATGTTAGTTATAATCTTTGACACCCGTGGATCATTATGTTAGAATTTGCACATTTTAAATTGCAATATTAATCTAAAACGACTCTATAAAAGAAACAAGTCCGATGACTTCTGCGTTACAATGGGACAATGGGAGCTCAGGTCACCGTAAATGTCATAACAACAAAGTAGCTGTTGGCCCATCCTATGGATAGCTGCAGATCACACTAGCGAACGAGGATTTTTTTTCATTTGTACCAAAATTACTAGTGAAGTGACACTCTCGAATCCTATGTGTATCATCGATTACGAAAATAAAATTGACGAACAAAGTAAGTACAGAGCAGCATGCCGATGGCGGTGAAAACATCAGCATCTTGAAAATAAGCCATTAAAGGCTGCTCAAACATGTATGAATCACTCCAAATACAACTCTGAGAGGTTAAATCAGAAAGGGAAACAACTATAAAACGGTTAAAACCCTTAAAAAGTCCATTTTGCGTAACAGGTCTGCTCTAAAATGTTGGGTTAGCAGAGGGTTAAAATGTTGTCATTTTATTGCATAGAATGAGAGCAGACTAAAATACATAAATTAGTTAGATTCATTACTACTGTACATGTTATTCAATAGTGGGTATTCTCATTGGGCTGTGTGCTGTACCCACTTGTCCTCCCACCTCCGAGCGCTCTTCTCCGGTGCTTAAAATGGCAGCTACTGTAATGAATCACCCTGTTAGCTCTTAATGCTAACGCTAAAACCGCCCCTGCTCTTACCTCTGTGACACCGCGCCGGTCATTAGCCCAAGTTTAACCACCAGCGCTACGAGGCCCTAGAGGAACCGTGAGCACTCTTAACCCATCTCCGTAGTGCTCCCATTCATTTGGGTCCAACTATGATAGCTTAGCATTAGCATATATGACAGTTATAGTTTTCAATGTTATTCTAATGAAGACATAGTGCCAGATTTAGCGTGCTTGCACATGTTTGAATTTTGAATTTGCGTCTCTCAAATTTAGCTCATGGGACCCAATGCATATTCAAAATGGGGCAATTTTACCACAATGTGCAAAGTCTGAGGTGGAGAAAATGCTTTCACATTCTTTAGTGGACGGTGTCTGATTTATTACCACCTGGAAGGGCAAAATCTGTGTGAAAATTTAGTACATTTGAGAAGCACGTATAAACTTTTGTGCAGGCAACACTGCTGTAATTTGAGGACCAATTGGGCTTTATAAATAATATACAATGCTTTAAAATAGCTCATTCACATAGTTACCGCTGCCCCCTTTAGCCCTCTAGACCCCGCCCTCCTCCTCTCTCACTCTCCCCTTTGGTCCTCCTGGCACTGCCCAGTTTAACAGCTCCCAAACCACAATGCTGCCCTGTGATTGGTCCAGTCTCCATCTCACTGGCGGCCCAGCTTAATCACAACAGCAGGAGTCTGGCCAGATGGATTCTCTTAAGTTAATGAACTCACAAATATCAACAGTATTAATCTCGCTACAGCCAGGTTAGGTGACTTTAAAAGGAACAAACATTGGCACAAAATGTGGAATCCTCTTAGTCCCTTCTTCTTGCCCTCATCAAATAACACTAAAGTCTAGATTGTGAACATTACATGAATAGCACCCATGCGTTTGTGTCTTATGACCTCTCTCATTTCTATGCACCAAAGCTGAATTCTCTCATTCCCCTAACCTCTGTCCGATCATTAGTTTGCCGACGCCATTTTCTTTTCCCATTTGTGAGCGCTGGCCTCATCATTCGTCTCTATTTGACTAAAGTTCAGCCACCTCCCAAATCTTGGCTCTCTTCATTAGTCTTTCCAATTCTTTCTGAGTCAGAGTCGCTGCATTTTTCAACTGAGGTTTCAGCGCCGTGGTCATTTTGTCTTTGTCCAAAAGTTTAGTTTAAGCTGGAGGAAATATAAAGCAGGTTTGAAAATGGGCACATAAAAGTGCTTAAAAAGTACAGTAGTGTACAATACCCCACAATACTACAGTAATAATTAAATATGCAAAATACGGCTAGCATTTTATAGCACGGTGGAAATAGAGTGGAATTAACATATGGATATGTTGACTGATCCATAGTAAAAGAAAAAATCTATTCTGTCAACTGAACAAAAAGTTATTTGAGTGAAGACGTTTCGCTGCTCATCCAAGCGGCTTCTTCAGTTCTGGTCAGATCACTGGTGAACACTGTCTTATATCTATCTGAAGGGAGGAACTAACTACATTGAATCTAACACACCTGGGAAATTCATTCTCCACATTTGACCCAGCCTTCAACTAGTTACACTGGATCAAACTGTCAGGAGCAGTGAGTGACTGCAGCACAGCGCTCAGGGACCTATCTCCAGATTTTGATCTAGTCTTGGTCAGGACTACCATAGCTGGAGGATTAATTGTAGTGAATGTTGCGGGTTGATGGGGTGAAAGTGGATTGCCTCGAGGAACCCACCCAGACCAGGGAGACATGTGAGTGCAAGAGCCACTATGCCACCAACTGTAACGTATAGCATTCTGCATCTGCATCATTCTGCAACTGACAGCATTCTGCATCCCTTTTTCCTTATTATAACCAGATTTCTAGTTCATACACAGTCTGAATCACATTACCTTTCCTGTTTTTGTTCCACCGGGGCTGTGTGTGAGGCAGTCAGTAAGTAAATCGTTCCAACTACGAGCCAAATTGAGTGTAAACGAGGCGTGAGCTCCGCCTTCTCAGTTTCTTCTCTCACCATGACCGAGAAACAACTGTCTCGGATAGTTCCAGGCAGTTGCCTCCACATGGTTTTCATCCAACAACATCCCCAAATCTACAAAATGGGCTCCTTCCTGGTTCATACTTTATGGTTTTCAACCCAATATAAAGCCTATAAAAATACAGAGTTGATTATTTTTCAGAATTTGCGCCTCTTAATGCACACAATGTGGTACAAAATGCGTTTTCCTAAACTAAAGAAAGTAAAACCCACATAAAGGACCTTTAACATGAAAAAACATGTCTTGTCTCCATGAGTATGAAATTACCATAGTCACACTTTAAGTCGCCGTGCTATTTCCATCATATTATCATGCTATTACTGTACCCCAGAGTGAAGTACTTCTCAAAATATCTATTGAAGTACTTCATGTGCACCTGGTCAGAAATTAAAGGTGCTATACCTGATTTTTACTTTCTTAAAACTTGAAAAACAGAAGCTAAAAAACAGAACTAGCTCATTTTAAATATATTGCAATGGTCCAAAAGTTATTCCTCACTGCACTTTGAGCATCCCAATTATTCACCAAGTTTAGTTAAGAGCTTTTCACAACTTTACGGGCCATCATAGTAATCCTAACACCAACTAGCCTGCTAACACACACTTCCTGATTCTTGGACAATAACACACTTCATAATTATAATTTGATGCAGACTGTATGCAGTGGTCTCATTTTTGGCCCCAAGAGCTACATTTCCACAGTCAGATTCTAACCTGAAACCAGCTAACAGTGACACCAACTCTCTATGTGATAAAAATAGCGCGGAGTGTAGGTTTGTTTAACATAACACCCCCCTCACCCCCTCCTCACCCCCTCCTCACCTCTTCAGTCCCAGGCATTTCAAATATGTATGATTGTCATATTCAACTGCCTGTTTGCACACGGCACCGATGACCACACTGGAATACATTCACCCGGAGATCCACATTTATCATTCATGAACAGGTGATTTTTCTCCCATCTCCAACGGAAACGCCTCTACTTCGCATCACGACCGGCTGCAAATGTTAGTTATTAAACATGGATTAACTTGAGTTTCCTGAGCATCCATATTGATAGGTTGGTGTAGTTTTGGAGATTAATATTTCATAAGACTCGCTATTTATTTACATGGGCACTGGGCATTGCTTGTTTACATGACGCACACTGAACAGTCTATGGAGCTACGTGGAGGGAAACACATTCAGGGCACTGGTGACAGGTCTGTTAGGAGGAGGCATCCAAACAGGGTATTGGATGTGATGATGCTATATCGTCCAGCGGCGGAGCAGCAATCGGGAGACAAGGGGAATTTCCCGGTTGGCCGACAGCCTCTGTGGGCCGGTGCCGGTGCTTGTTTGATGCCAAATGGGAGAGATGCAAGAGGGGTGAGCGGCCAACGAGCTCTTTAACGAGATGTCAGTGACCCTTCACATGCAAAGAGTCATTTCTTTCTGCTTTGTTTCATCGCGGGCTGCAAAGTGCCGTCAAATCATGTGTTAATTCCCAACACTTCCTGAGGCCCTTTCAAAATAAAATCATCTGCACTGACAAACTACAGAATGAGCCTTATTGTGAAAAGGTTTGAAAATGACAATGCACCAGCTCTGCATGAAACACAAAAAGCTGTCCTGTCCAGAGCAGCAGTGAGTTCAACTGATTTTAGACACTAGATAAATGATGCATTAAACTGAACATTTTTTATCAGAAAATGATTGAACGTAACATGTAAAAGAATAGCACAGGTGCATTGTTTGTAAGCTTTCACCAATTTATTTTAATAAGCCCAATAGTATTAGCAAAAAATCCAACTAAAATGCAGCAGAATACAGGAATTTATGATTTATTTATTTATTTATTTTGCAAAATTCTCCTTGGAGGGGAGAGACCCCCTAACCTCCCCTACACATTTGGGTGATTTGTGTTATTTTCTTTTTTTTTTTTTTTTTTTTTTAACAGTTACACTGAAAAAGAGGGCTGACAGTTTGCGGATGGGCCACAGCACTGCAAACACTCCCCGTAGACTTCAGAGCTCTGCTACGCCCCTGATATTGCCTCATAATCCCAGGGGGAATTGAATGCATCTCGTGGTGAGTTCACATACCTCCTGTCCAAATGAAAGTGTGATATGTTATTGGGAAAAATATACTCCTCAAAACACATTGAGGTGGAAGTAACAGGGATAAGGGACAGATGGATATTGGTACTGGCAAATATAATATAGACGTTCTTGTGGTTTCTATGGTTACTCTGCCCACACCTCCTTATCTTCGTGGAGATATTGCTTTACCTGTAATGCTCCACAGTATGGCATTTAAATTATGTCATGGACAACCTGTAACGTGGCCTAGTGGCATCGATTTATGTTAATTGAGATAAATACATTAAATGCTGAACTGTGGAACATTTTTACCTGTAATGCTCCACAGTAGGCCTTTAAACTGAAGAAAAGCACACAGGAACCAGGCAAAGTTACAGATCAGATCTGTGGAGAGATGAGCCCACTCAGAAGAATGCATATTTTTCAAGGTAATATTGCACCAATGGTAATGAAATAGATGCAAGATGATATGTTTAATGCCATACTGTGGAACATTCACCAGACAGGTAAGTTGTGCACCTTTAAAGGAGATTTAACATTTTTGACTTTAACTTTATAATGGTCTTCCTCAAAATTTGCTTACTCAATCGAATTTTGACCTACTCCATATCTCCGCCCACAGTTCTGTACTTCTTGGCGACATAAAAAAAATACATATATAGGGTTCAGAAATGTTGCATAGCCATTTTTTAAACAATAAACACACTGTAAACCAAAATCTCATGCTTGCTACGGTGAAATGCCACAATGAGGGACTCTCAGCCTTTCTTATTCTGTACCTTTGAATTACTTTGTGTCCGAATTGTGCTATACAGACAAACTTGCCGTTTGTAAATGTACAATAGTAATCAGTGTATGTTAGATATTTTGAAAATTTCTATGGAGCCAACCTGGCCAAATGACAGATCTAAATCTACATGCACAAAGCCATAGTCCTGAAATGCCCTGGTAGATCAGGTGCCATCTCTGAAGACATTGTTGCTTTATGAATGGTTTGAGTGAGAGCTGTAGTCTGTTCATAAACAGAAGTGTCAGTCTGATGCGTGTAACAAAAGATGGCGTCCATCACACGACAATGGGAACGAGCTGCAGTCTTCATGTCAGAGAAACAGGAGGTACAGTCATGAATACACTATTATCCTCAAGGTATTTTGGGTAAGCTTGGGAATTTTAGACAACAACACAAAAGTCTTCATGCAGCCATCTATTTAAATGGCCCATATTTTTCTGTTTTTTGATCTATGTTTTAATGTTGTTCCCTCATCAAAAATATACCTGTTTTGTTTCATTCACACATGTCTAACACACAAACCCTGCGTATTTAGGCTGAGTTCTTCTCTCAGACTGAATATACCCTATTCCAACTTGTGATGTCATGTAGTAATACAGGAAGTGCTCCACTGTGTTTTAAACTCTATACACCTTCACTAGAGGCGTTTGGATGATTTCAGTGCTGGAATTTCCAATCTCTACTCAACTAAAGGTAAAAGGTAGCTGTTAATTTCATGACATCACAAGGTGGAACAAAGCATTTTGATCTTTGGAGATGCATACAGATAGTAAAAGATGACTCAAACATGTGTGAATGAAACAAAACACAACTCCAGGTATGTTTTTGAGGAGGTAACAACATTTAAACAGAGTTTAAAGCTCACAAGAATCAATTTTGTGTAATATAGGGCCTTTTAAATGGATTTGGAAGTATCTGGAAGATCACAAACACATGTTTTTTTTGTGTTTTTTTTTAAGACATGTTTTCAGTTTTTTTTTACTTTAAAAAAGTATGTAAGAGGTAGTATTGAGTTTTAAAAGGGAATCGCTCTATAAATGTCATAAAATAATAATAATAATAATAATAATAATGTTGTGATTATATTTGAGATTTTACTAAAAATCTTAAATCTTAAATACTTCCTGGTTGAACACAGAAGGAAGATACAAACATAATTATTTCCTAGCAGCCATAATGCTTCAAGGCCCAAACCTTCTGACCACCTTTATTTTGTTAAATGAAGCTTTAAACTGCCACTTGTGCGTAAATAGTTTTGGCATTTTGGGCAGAATTTGTTGATGGCATAGGCAGACATACTACGCTACTTCCTGTATATTTATGCTTTTCTTCTTTTTTCCCACAAACTGCCACATAATTTGATACAAGACGATGGTACATATTTACCACAGATACTATTCCACCAAACTAAGTCATAATTAGACAGACATGAAAACCTGCCATACACACTTTAAACAAATATAGTCAATGTGTGAGAAACTGTATATATCTGTGCACATTGCTCTGCGCCTGTCTGTGTTTATAAATTCATTTGCATGGGGATGGCACCATATGCTGATGCCGCTTTAGGAATGATGTATTTTTCATACGTGTGATTGCTCTGGGCGGCCTCTCGGGTGCCGCGGGCTCTCCTCCCTTCAGTGTACTGTATATGTTTAGAAAATACATCAACAGCACTGCATACATCTTTCTATATCCATGTTTTAAATGAATGGAAATGATGACCAGTATGATTATAATAAAGGGGTACAAACATCTTACACCTTAAGTATGAATTACAACAATTTGACATTATGTCATTACAATTTTCAATTCCTGTTCTGCTGATTTTTCAATATGGTGAATGCCATTTCAGCAAATGTGGGTCTGTCAGAGTCACTACTAGCATTTGAATGCTCTAAGCAGAAATGGTTGGTGGTGCCATCACTTTCTCTCAAGATGCACTGTTTTCTGCTTGTCTTCCTGGGGATTGTATTGTTTTGCTCAGAATATTCCACAGTATGGCATTCAACTTATAGATAGCCCATAACATGGACTGGTGGCATCTATTTATGTTAACTGTGAAAAATTAAATGCTGATCTGTTGAACATTCCAGGCTAAGCCATACCATCCTCTGGAGACAAGCATGTGACAGTCCCTTCACCAGAAAAGTTACATACTGCGCCTTTAAACACCCTGTAACAGTTTGTCTTGCTCCAGTACAGATATATTGTATAAGCTGCTCTAGGGCTCAAGTCTATGTGCTGTCTGCATCTAATTATAAAGTGTTTGATTGTCAGATAATCAGGAAGTGTGCATTAGCATACTAGTTGTTGTTGGCATTACCATCATGACAAAACTCCCCTCCGGTCTTTGACTCATCATGGTGAATAATTAGGATGCTCAGAATGCATAAGGTAAATGAGGAATAATGCTGGACCACTGCAAACTGTTTAAAATGAACTAGTTCTGGTTGTAACACAGTAAAAACAACGCCAGTACAATGCCTTTAAACAGGAACAACATGTCTGAAATGTGACACATATACAACACAATAGTGGCTTTTTAATTACCATACTGTCTTCACTAACATTACCTTCTATGTAAACTCGACCACACAAATCCTTCCATATTTCAGCTACAGCGCAGCCTCTTATCGAACTCTTTGGGGACAGCTTCTGCAAAGCGCAATTAACAAAAGCCTTGTAAGCACTTTTGTTGCATTCGGAGCACCCTGCACTCTCACAACTGGGCTACTTTTTCACCCTTTCCACTACATGTTTCGAGGGCTTACCATGCAAATTCTGTGCCTTAATCTTCCGCCCGCAAAATGAGCTTCCCCCATGTGGAACTAAGTAGGGATATACCTGCTTTTTTCACTACATGATCACATGGGTATGCAAATCAGCAGCTTTCTTGCATCCTGGCACCTTCTCCCTATACTTCCTACTATTTATGCTAAATTTTCATAATTTGTTTGCATTTTATTTGCGTTAGCTAAAACACGCTAATGAAATCTTTCCGCCGTAATCCGTTGACGCAAATCTTGAGGGATACGTTGTTAGCTTGTTGATGTTTTGCTAGCATTTGCATATAGTGTTGATGTCTTCATAAGCGAGTACAGTCCACAGCAGCGGAGATGAATGTAAATCTGCTGCCTATAGATTATCCATTCTCTGCACACACAAAACGCCGTGCCTCAGTCTCCCCGTATCAGCGTCACGTGGATTTCACAATTCAAATCGTATTACGGACACTCGGTTTTCTCAGGGTCAGAACAGAAATATGAGCAGTTTTAATTGAATTGCATTGCATTGTTTTGTTTTGTATTGTATTGTATTTGTAAATAATTGTCAGAATCATGTGGGTAGTTACATTTACTTTACTATCAATGGTGGAAGAAGTACTGTATTTTCTGGAGTATAAGTCGCACTGGAGTATAAGTCGCACCAGCCAAAAAATGCATAATGATGAAGAAAGAAACATATATTTCACATATAAATTGCATCTGAGTATAAGTCGCACCCCCGGTCAAACTATGAAAAAAAGTGTGACTTATAGTCCGGAAAATACGGTACTCAATTTTGTTGCATAAAGGTGCACTACATAATTTTTCTGGTGGAGGGTCGGCCACCTGGTTGTATCTATGGAGATGATATTAGTTTGTCAGATTTTTTCCACAGTATGGCATTAAACTTCTCTATCTCCATGGAGACAAACAGGTGATGTCATCAAGCCGAGTTACAGGTCAGATCTGTGGCGAGGCGAGACCGCTTACAATAAAAGTGCAAGTAGTTTTTTGTCTTTAAAACATAATTATATTTCCTATAAATGATTATATGTATAATAGATAGACCGGGGGTCGGCAATCTTTAACACCTAAAGAGCCATTTGGACCCGGTTTCTACGGACAAAAAACACTGGGAGCCGCAAATACTTTTTGACATCTAAAATGAAGATAACACTGTATGTATATTGTGTTTCATGAAGTGCTACATAGACTTTTGCTCCTGAACCTCTGGACACAGCGTCTGCAAATCGGGGCTGTACGAAGTCACTTTCATCTTTACGCAGGACTGTCGTCTGTGAGGTGTGAGCAGTGTTTGTTTTTAACATAGTTCATGGTGTAGAAAAGCTGCTCACATACGTATGTGGATCCGAACATCGACAGGGCTTCAAATGCATATTTCTCGATAAATGCACGGCTTTTTGGCAGCGTTTTGGCGGGTAAACTGGTTTCTGTGCGTGTGGCGCTTATTTTGAGTGATGAAAAATAATAAAATATCATTTTATTTTAATATTTCAAGATCACAATAATCACAATTTAAACTAGAATAAAAAAAAAAATAACTTACACAAATAAAATACACTTCAATTAAATAATTATATATTTTTTTTTCCCAAGCCAAGCGGAGCCGCAGTATAAGGATGAAAGAGCCGCATGCGGCTCCGGAGCCGGGGGTTGCCGACCCCTGAGATAGACAGAGTTGTATGTCTACTGTGGAACTTTACAGGGGAAGTAATGACATTTCCATGGAGACAAGCAGGTGTTGGACCCATCACCAAAGTTACATAGTGCACCTTTAAGTAAAAGTACACATGCAGGAGCATAAAAGTATCACAAAAAATCTGTGTAAAATTATTTTGTACTTTTGCCAGTCAAGTTCAAAAATGTACGGGTGGGACAGGGGGGTTTGGACCCCCCCTGTGCTGACTAGTGTCCCCCTCTCCCCTCTTACTGTCCCCCTCTCCTCTTGCATTAATGCTTTATAAAGAATAGTGAATTATGGCAAAACCTATTTATATATTAGAATGTAAACAGTATCCACACAGTTTACTGTCATTAAATAAGTCTGAAAATGAAAAACCGATCCACACCTCCCTGTTGTTACACATTGGTTTAGTCCGTTGCTACGGCGATGCACACGCAGGTGTCAGGGCTGTACATTTGCTGTCATTTTTGGCGCAAAAGAGACAGAAAATCGGCAAAAATGTGTCCGACATTTATTTAGCTAATTCCAATAAAGCCTCATTGGAAGTATCATTCAGAAATTCAGTTTTCTTATTCTGCTCCGTTACTTTATGTAAAACGTGTCACGTGTTCACAGTAATGTCCAAACATGGAGAAAAAGTGAGTGGATTTTAGGTCATAGTCGCCAAAACACAGAGTAAGTTACTAAACTTCATGGTTTGCCAAATATAATGTTATAGACTTTGAAGAGTGAATATATATAACTTAATGTCGTAGGCCCCGGATCCTGAAAAGGAAGGAGGGGCAGCTGTTACAAAACTTTTAACCACGTTGTGTCAGGTAAGTTTATGGTTGGTTTTGGTTTTGGTTTAGAAATTTAGGACACAATACCAGAGGGAAACGATGAGTTTACGCCTGCTCGGTACAATATCTCAACTTGTAAGATGTTTTTGGACGGTCAGTGTGACTGGGCTGTTCTGAGATAAAACATCAATGCTGCCAACTGAATGAACAGCAGCGCTCTGCACCAACAAATGGCACAACTCAGGTTTTAGCCACTGGGTTTTAACATCTGTGCCAAGTGCCAAAAGTGCAGTGTATTTTCTTACCGGTAACAGAAGAGTTGAA
>KN474443.1:12951-25537 GCA_000787095.1 Periophthalmodon schlosseri
TTTTACAGTGTCTCAAAGTCAAAGTGTTGTGCTTAATAATATCCACATTCAGTCACAGTCTGCAGCGGTAAATGTGGTGTAGTAAATATATCCATGTGGAGCGTGTGTGCATAAAGATGCAGCCAAATGAGTCTGCGGTAAAACGCGCATAATCATCCTCCTTCGCTCAGGTAACCGTAGAGTAAAATCATAGTCAAAACAAAAAGCATGTGCTTCGCAGCGCTGCTTTTGTTATTAATTGCCATAAGTGGAGAAAACAAAAGTGAAACTTAAGCGTGTCCACGTGAGCTTCAGCTGTGTGGGCTCTGTTCATTTGCGCATTAGTTTTGAGTTATAATTAAACAGACATCACATAGTCTATGTATTTTTAATAAAGGAATTATAGTCATAATGTGATTAAAAGCTTGAATAATATTTTTTCTTAATATTTGCCATTTATTTACATTTCAAAAAATGGTTGGAGTAAAAATGAGATGTAGTGCTTCTGTTTAATCTTTAAATGGATCTTTTTAACAATAGTCACTTTTATATGTTATTGTGAATGTTAAACAAGCATCTGTTGTTCAGCTTGTTTTAGACTAATATCTGTGGGGGAGAAGTCTTGATTATGGGGGACCTCCATAATCTCCTCTATTAATGGGACAATGTGAAACTCATTGTGATGAATAATTAGACCACTGCAAACCATTGAACTAGCTATATTTTTCAAGTTTTTTAAATCATAGTGTGTAACTTGTTTCTGGTTCCAGGATGTGCATCCTGTTTGAACTCTCTGCTATTTTCAAGAGTTTTGGGGTATATTGCAAAAGGACACTGGATACAGACACAGATTTTTGGATTAAAGACAAAGGAGTAGGATTACAGACATAACTTGGAAGCCTCACTTGAGACTGGGGCAGAAACAACAGGTTAGCGGTTAGCCAAGAAGCTAACAACCTACCTTCAGGTGAGCGCTGCCTAGTAACGATGTCATCAAAAAAGCATCGAGTAGCAAAGGGCGTGGAGGGGCTAAAGAAATCGCTTGGCTCCTTGTCTGTGGAAATAGCTGCACTAAAAGAGCAGGAAAGTGCAGCAAATGTAACATTAACAGCAGATGATGTTGGTGAAATCAAAAAATTGGTGGACTTTACAGGGAAAACTTCTCAATAAAGAACCAGCAACAACAGCTTCTACGCCTGATAGAGAAGGTTAAGCAGCTGCGCCTGCAAAACACAGAGAAATATGAGAAGGAGAGTACAGGACTTAGAGCAGTACTCCAGGATTAACGACATTGTCGTTACCAGGTTGAAGATCATGTCCCAAGGCAGTGACCACTGACAACAGAGCCGAGCCCAAGAGTCGGAGACAAGTTCAGAGGAACAGCAAGTGGCGGCCTTTCTCCAGTCCAAAGACATTTTGTGGACCTGGATACCATCGAGTCCTGTCACCCTCTACCCAGGAGGAAAAACAACGACACCCCAGCTGTGATCATGAGGTTCGCCAACAGGAATAGATTGCACTGCTGAAACAAGGGAGAGAATTGAAAGGGACTAACATTTTTCTGTATGGCCAACACCACGGAGAAATGCGGACGTTGCAGGTAAAGCCAGATACCTGAGGAAGCTAAACAAAATCCACACAACTTGTGTGGGCAACTGTAAGGCATTTATCAAGCTCAGTGGAACAGCGGAGGAGGCCAGGGTTTTGGTCAAGTATGGAGAAGCTGAATAAATATGAATGAGATGGATACTGCACAACGAGGTAAAACACAACTGTGTACACTCATATATGACTGTGAATAATGAATACTTGGAACTTAACGCATTTAACAACATTAACTTAAATATAAACATAACCCATTATTACGGCCCTAGGCCTTAAGTTCTTTCCATTTGCTATTATTTGCCTGTTATGTTGGTGTGTGACTGAATCTCTCCAATTTCCCCCATGTAATCCTGCCTGTGTGAGCCCTCGCTGATGATTGGAGGACTGTTTCCCAGTCTGGCCAATCCTGAGTCTCACCTGCAGCTGCCTCCCCCCTTAAGGAGATTCAGTAGACCTGTTTGGGGCTGCTGGCCTGTGTGTGGCCAGTCTGCCATTTCGTATGTGCCTCTTTTGTTACGTCACTAATGTGAAAGTGCTTTTGTTTTGAAACACTCGACTGTCAGTACTGACTCTGTGTTTGTCAAGATTTTGTTATATTATTGTAAAATTTGTGTCTTAGTTAAACTTTACCTTTGTTACGCTTTTGTTTAAAACCTTGCAAGGTACCTTCTGTTTAAATATTTCAGACCCCTTTTGTTTAGTTTACCCTTTACATCCCTGTTCATTAAATTACTTCTTTACTTTACCATTTTTCCATCTTGGTTTTTGTTACTTCCCTGACCCTAGATGAGCTCGGTCATAACACCCATACTATGAAATAGACCCAGATAACAGTTTTTTTGTTTTTTTTTCGCACAATAATATTGACCGTAAATATTACTCAGAAGATGAATATAATGTTACCAGTCAGAGTGTCGGGGCATTGCATGTGGGGTTCCTCAGGATCTATATATATACTGTATATATATTGAAATGGGGGAAGAGTAAAGTATTTTTACTCTGTCTTTTCTTTGTGTATAAGTATGTAAAATTTGTCAAATGTAAACAGTTCTTTATGCTCTGTATATGCTTGAAATAAAAATAATCAATCAATCAAACTTTCTAGACGTGGAAAGCCAACCAGTAGGATGCAGCCCTCCTTCAGGCCAAATAAGAGTCAGGTTTGTGGAGATGCAAGCAGAATAGGGACGCATGCTTTTGTATGTTTTTCAGCGCAATAGACACGTACATAATGAAAAGAATGCTTTTATTATAGTTGAGGTTTTGGCAAAAATAAATAAATAAATAAATACATACATACTGGGGCTTTAATTATGATTTGGGGAAATTAGTCTAACCTGTCATAAGCAGCTTGTCATAAGTGTCTACTTTATTGTAAAAATTATAAAGTTGCACTCATCAATTGCACCTCTGTTTCTTTTGTTCTTTTCTTTTTTATAAAATCCTGTATCTGATGTGAACGCTTAACCAAGATGGAGAATACATCTGTCTGAATGCCTCACCCAGAGCCCTGAGAGCAGGTAATATTGAACTGCACTGCATTGTATTGAGTCAGTATAAATCCATAGTGTGGGGTTAGCAGATCATCGCGCTCTTCGGGTCCGTGTTTCGTGAGAATGGAGAGACTTGTCAGATCTCACTTGAGTTTATTACCATGGAGGAGCAATCTTTTTCTCCCTGCAGCCCCCAGCGGCGACCACGGCAGAGAGGGCATGTCTCCGAAAAATGCGTATTTTACCGTCCGACCAAAATGATTCCTGACACAATCCCCCGCAGTCGGAGCGATGGAGATGCAGGACTAGCCGCGTTCTCCTTGGACTGAGCTTAATGGGCTCTAGCCAATGGAAGATTTGGACAGCTTTGGCCTTTTGTACTACAGGGGGCTCAAACAGGATCACTGCAAATGAGGCAAATCTAACAGAGGTTCACAAAAACAACTGCGGATTCAATTGTGTTGTTGGTTAGACTGATTTGGTCATTGGTCACATTGGCTCAGTGAGGTTTTATATTTGGGTTTAAGTAAATGCAATGTACGGCCATGGTTTCAGACGTTCATTTTCATTACTTTGGTGACGGGTTCAAATACTCGTTTCACTAAAACATAGTTAACATAATTATATTTAAATAAACTGTAAAGGAACTGTATGTAGCCTGCACTCTTACAGTTTAAAAAAAATGTATTACAACCACAACTGAACCTGGGTTGCCAGAGCCTTAACCTGCAGATAGAGGACACGTACAAGTTTTCCTCATTCTCATTATATAGACAGGCCTCATGCGAAAGCTCAGTACCTCCAGAATTCACTAATGGAGCTTCAGAGGCTGCACTAGCACTGTTTAATGATCAGCTGCAGGTGCTGGGGTTTATGTAGTGAGAGAGTCCTTTTAGGTTTTTATTTCCAACTGGTTTTAGTTGTAAGAACTGGCAACCCATATGAGAGACTCATGTGAGGCTCATTCTGCTTCCTAATTCACTGGACAATTTTGGCAGATGCTCAACCGGTGGCAACCAGCCTCGGGAGAGTGCGTAATGTGTCTTGCCCAGTGGCACAACAACAGATGCATTGGCTCAAGGCTTACCAAGGCTTCCATTAAACGTGTTATCTTAGCTTTTTAAAAACAAATACAAATTTTCCTGATAGCTCACACTTTCCAAAACTGAATGATCTCTCTGTTTTCAACAAAGTTTTATTTCAAAGTTGAACCTGTGCCTTCAACCTCTCATCAGAATTCTCAGTCCTCGGTTTTCAAAATAAAAAGCTTTTGACAACATAATTTGCATGTGGTTTATGAAGGCGATGTTTTGTCTGGCATCGCAGAGACGCCATTCTTTCATCTTTCACTGCAAATGTAAAACAAAGCCCGACAAGTTATACAGAAAAACACAGATGAGAGGAGTACATGTCCTTGTATGTATTTAACATTTTATTTTTTATAGATTTATATAATATGTATATATGTATAATATAGGTATAGGTAATGCGGGGGCTGGCAGGTTAGCTATGTCCATTTATATATACAGTCTTTGGTATGTCATATCTGTTGCCCGTGTCCAACCAAATGAATAGTCTGCCGTATGCAGACTGATTAACTCACCCAGAGCAGAATCTTGCATTTTAAACATGCTTTTTAGACATTAGGGACATTAGTTATGACATAGCTGGTTAGTCTCTAAAGTGCCTCCAGAATTTTTTGAAAAGTCTATGGGAAAAAATAATGGGATTTACCAGAATCTTTGCGGACTTCGAAGTGGGCTGGACTTTTGAACTCCATTGAGTATGTATGTGATCCATAGTGTGGGTTAACGCACAACTTCTGCAACAACTATAAACAAAACCCCATAAGTTATTCATAGAAAAAGCAGATGAGGAGTAAAACTTTTGCAAAGGGGACATATAAATAAGGCAGCAGCACTTTGGAGGTGAAGACGCTGGACTTAGGTAATGGTCCGTGGGTCTCGATGGCAGAGGGACCATGGGGGGCACTTAGCTCCCCTCTGTGTGTGTGTGTGAAGGGGGAGAGAGAGGGCCATGAATATGCATCGTCCTGTCAAACGCCCCAAAGCCAGCAGGTTGCCAGATTGGCCCATTATCCGAACTAGGGACAGCCAGTGTGGATCAGGGGCTGTAGCAGCTGCTGGGAGAGGGTGAAGGTCATGGAGGAGGGGCAGTGAAAATAATGACAATACCAAGACTTTACTTTCTAATCCACTTCTATAGCACATTTCATTAACAGTTTCCAAAGTACTGCACAGAAATGGGTGAAAAAAACAGTATTACTAATAAAAAACAACAAAAGAATTAGTCCTCAGTTCCTTCTTACTTGTTCTAAAACAGTGTAGAGAAGGTTTCAGCGGTGGTCATGGGGACACTGTTTTTGCATGTTTCAACTCCAGAAGCAATTTTCAATTTGATGTTACTGGCTTGAGGCAATAGGATTTATAGTGCTCTGAGTCTAGCCCCAAAGGAAGGAGTTTTAGAGTGAAACTGCCCAGCTGTTCAATTTTTTACTTTTACTGTGATAATACCCATTGTGAATATAAATGATTGTTTTTTATGAATCAAGAAGCAGTTTGCAAGAAAAGATGAAAAATATGTTGAAAATTACAGGAAAGGAGAGAGTTTTAAGCATATCCATGACATCATGCAAGGGAGGATTTTATCCAAAAGCACAGTTTGCACCTAAGAAACACACTTTTTCTGAACTAGGGGAGCCCAAAGCGGGGCCCACGAGCTAAGTTTGGCCCTCCAGGTGGTCTGATTTGGCCGTAAGGGGGTGCTGAGATTTTTGAAAGTATCTATTTTGATTCAAATTTGCACTGATAAATGTATGCAGGCATTTTATCCATGTTTTAGTCTTCAATAATTGCATTCTATTTTGTTTTTCAGCTGAAAATATCACACTGAAGGAAAGTTTCTGGTTAAGCCTCACTTCAGAACCACGGACAGCTCCCAAAAGGTTCTCCAAGCGTTTGCTATTTTCCATTTAGTTTTATTTGTAGACACACACAGACAACACAAGGTGCTTTACACAAAATAAACCTCAAATATTTGTAAAATATTAAAGTTCACATAATTTTCACAAATAAATACAAAGGCTAGAGTCAATATACAGATTCATGCATTATTTATTCACAAGCAGTATTATAAAGATGTGTATTTCATTTAGATTTATATATATTAGGCCTTAAGACACAGATTTTCTGGTAGAGTTCTACATTTGGGATCCATAGAAATTAGTCTACAAATGAGGCTTCATCATGTTTGATCTGAACTCAAAGAACCACCAGGAAACCAGTCTCCTCTGATCTCGGGGCTCTGCGGGGCTCAAAAGGACTTTTTGAAATTGATTCTAAGGACCTGGGACTGTTTTAGTGACAAACCTATCTGTCGCATTTTGTATCATTTGCATTTAGATTTCACAGATTTTTATTTGTTGTAAATGCTTTCAACAATCCATTTGTCACAGTTAATCGGATATATAGGCTGAGCACAGCCGCGCTCTAGCTAGCTCACTGTGACTCAAAGCTAATGGTTACTTTTATTGAAACTTAAAATATAAAAGTAACCAATTAATTAAATAAAATGTTATTGGTAGATTACTTCTATTTGTGGCATTTTAACATTTATTATGCCTCAAAATTAGCATTAGCATTAGCACTGAGAGAAAAAGACCCATCTTTATAAACTCAGAAGTGTCATTCAGTGAAGTATTAACATGTTGTCAGTGACATCCACCCACAGCTCTCTGTCTCTGTCCACTGCCTTATCTTTAAGTATTTATTCATTTTAGTGTAATTTTGCACAAACTCCATATAGAACTGGACTGGAAATAGTGACGCTAACAGTGAGCTAGCCATTTCCAGTTGTGCACAGAGCCAATTGTTGCACTTTGTTAATAATTTTGTACCATTGGGCAAAAGAAAACAAATGTAATTCGTACACAAGGTAACACACTTATTCTGTAAGTGCTTTACAGAATAAGAAAGACATTAAAATCACAATATAAACAAATAACAACATAAATAATCATCATGAAATTCATGAAAAGATAAGAGTAAGAATAAAAACCTTTCAGTCCTATGCACAGCTAAACTTTTAAAAACGTTTTGAGCCTGGATTTAAACATTGTCAAAGTAGAGGCCTGTCCCACATCTTCATGAAGACCGTTCCAGGTTTTAGCTGGATAAAACTGAAACGCTGATTCCCCATGTTTAGTCTTGACTCTGGGCACCAGCAGGAGGCCGGTCCCTGAAGTCCTCAGAGTGTGAGATGGTTCATATGGAACTAACATATCGGAGATGTACTTTGGTGCTAGACCATGGAGAGACTTACAACAAGCGGAGCTACTTTAAAGTCTGTTCTCTGAGCCACAGGAGCCAGTGCAAGGTTTTAACAATAGTTGGACTTGGATTTTTCTTATGTGTCACCCAGACATCCTGCAGTCCCATGTCTACTCAGGGCCACACCGAGAACTATAGAAACCCTTTAAATTAAATATGATATGAACTCTCTTCCTTCAATAGTCCCAATCTGAATTTGAATAGGTCTGTGTATGGACTTGTATGAAAGCTGAGATTGGCATTCCTCTGTGTACCGTCTGACACACAAAATATAGAGGCATCGCGATTATGAAGCGCTGACGGAAATGCAGCCAGCTGAAGATGCGAGATTGAAAAGAAAATGCCATCAGTTTTTTTCCCTGGATACTCCTAAAGGATAATAGATTTGACTCCACTGGATTTGAAAGGCAGCCAGGCCTGATCTCCCCATCTTTGTGCTAAAGGAAAAATAATCATTTGCATGGGCATTTGTCATCTGATAGACCTAAAGCATTCACTGTGGGGCGAGTAGCATGAAGCCTGTTGTACTAGGATGTTGTTTTGGGTCATAGGGACATGTAATCTTTCATGTGTATTTTCAATGGGAGCTGATAACAAGTTGTTTCCTAAGGCTGTGTCTCTAATGCGGCTGTGCTACTTATAGTCTAAGCTGCACACACTATGGGAAACATAGGGGAGATATTCAGTTTAAATGGATTCCTATCTTTGCAATTGGGTTTGTACTATGGAGGGTATTGTTATGAAAGCTCCTCCACCATTTTTTTCCCATGTATTTGAGCAAAAATTGTCCCAGTATACAGATATACTCCTGAGGTCAAAACGTCTGCTGTGTACTGTCATCATCTAATTATAATTGTTTGCAGTGGTCCAGAGTTATTCCTCACTGACCTTATGCATTCTGAGCATCCTAATTATTCACTGCGATCAGGTTATAAGCACCAAAGCGGAGTAATGCTAACAAGAATTAGCATGCTAACAGTGCACTTTCTGATTATCAAACAATAAAGTACTTTATAATTAAATGCAGACAGGACACAGGGGATGTATTTTGACATATTACTAGATTTTTTTTTGTACATATTGCTATAATTAAATTGACTAATTAAATGAAATTAAATGATGAATGGAAATCTAGTTTATCAGTGGTATTGTGTTGCCTGGGATCCAGAATATACACTTGTAATTCTTTACGAAGATCTGAGTCTGGTCACTGGGTACAGATGGGCGTGATTGACAGGTGGATAAACCAATCAGAGACGTGCATGGTCCGTCCGTCTCAAAACCAATATGGCTACTTACAAGGACAAAAGGAAAGAAAGAAATATCACTAGGGACTGAAAAACTTTGCTGAGTTCTGCAGAATCAATGAGTAAAGCAGTTTCTAAATGACCAAAAAAGAATGTGACTGCACGATCACGTTTGGTCGGAATTGAGGCACGGCGGGGGGAGTGGAGACCAGACTTATATCCCTCTGAATAAAAAATATGGAGGTATATCATTTTGGATTTGCCAGGCAAGGCATGGTGTCAAATTACAGTCAAAAAGTCAACTGTCAAGTCAAGTCAGCTGGCCTGGGAACGCCTTGGGTTCCCACCGGTGGAGCTGGAGGAAGGGTCTGGGGTGAGGGAAGTCTGAGAGTCCCTGCTTAGACTGCTGCCCCCGCGACCCAACCCCGAATAAGCAGAAGAAAATGGATGGATGGAAGTCAACCCCATTCATATAGGCTGCATACGCCACTATCAGAAATGTACTTACTACTAACAGGGTCCATGTATATGTGTCCAGTGCAGTGGTGTAAATATTCATACATAGTTTCTTCCGGTTCAAACAAGGCAGCTTTAAAGTTTCTAGACATGCTTCATTGATGGTTACTCTGCTCCTCTTTATGAAACTCATTTGGGCTGCCCAGCACCTGCCAAGTCCCGCACCTGTCCCGCTCCAAATAACTAACCATTTATTTGATACACTTTACAAATATAGTTCCATTTTCCTCTCTGCAGTTTGAATGAAGTCCTCTGTGTCAAACTAAGAGGTCCGCTGTGCGACTGGGGCAGATTCTGATGCATATGGATGTTTCATAAACTTTCCAAATATGAGAAAACTTTTGCATCGCTTGAGTTATCGCCGGTGAAGAAATGATTAGCTTTATATAAAACACTGAGCCTCGGCCCTACCACAAATAATTCATTTTCCGGGCGTCGCCGCAGCTCCGAGTGGGTTTTAAATTGTTGGATAAAACTGTCTGACGAAGACTGATGCAACGTTTACTGTAACGGGAAAGGAAGGGACTAAGTCTGAGCGCAAGTGAAAATAGTGGATATCTGTCTCCCCATATAAGTTCATATTACATCAGAAATAGAGTTACCACAACTTAATCATAATGGGCACTATTAGAATATGAGGGTTTTAATGAGGATTAGCAACAACACTATTATACACTATAGTATTTACAGGGCCTGTACCTTATTTTCATCCAGGTGCAAAATGTGTCTTGCTCCAGTACAGATAAATTGTATAAGCAGCTCTTGAGGTCAAACATGTCCACTGTGAACTATCTGCATCTAATCAGAAAGTGTGTGGTTAGCATGCTAGTTGTTGTTAGCGTTACTGTGACGGCAGAACTCCACAATGGTCTCGGAGAATTGTGAAAAGTACTTATAAATTCATCATGATGAATAATTATGATTCTTTGAATGCGTAAGGTAAGTGAGGAATAACCACTGCAAACCATTTAAAAATTAACTAGTTCAGTTTTTCAAGTTTTGAAGACAGTAAAAGTCAGGTACAGCTGGGTGATACATCTCTCATTCGAATCTTCTTGTTCTTTTTTATTATTATTGTGTAGGTACATGAGTTTTAGTCAAAGGATTTTGGCATATTTGATGACGCCATTTTGTGAACTGTCGACCACTGTTTATTCATCTTCAGTGGAAATCACTTGAAATCAGAGTCAAAGTCAAAATTGCTCTGTGCAAGATAGCGCCCGGCAACCTCGCTGTTAGCGTCACTACTTCCTGTCCAATTTGATCTCTATGGGGCTTTTGCAGTGTCACACTAAAATGAATAAATAATTAAAGATAAGGCAGCGGACAGGGAGCTGCAGGTGGATGACACTGACAACATGTTAAACACTTTACAAATGAGGTGAATACTTCACCGGGGGACACTTCTGTGTTTAAACAGAGAGATGTTTGTGTCTCAGTGCTAATGCTAATTTTGAGGCATAATAAATATTAAAACAACACCACAAACTAAAGTAGTCTGCATATAAAAACAATTGGGCCCACAACTAAAGTAGTCTGCATATAAAAACAATTGGGTAGTCTTTAATTAATTTGAATTTTAATAGGTTGTTTGTTTTATATTTTATGCTTTTAATAAAGGTTAGCATATGCTTTGAGGCACAGCGACTTACTACAGATTTTACACTACCTTTAATCTCATTAAGATCAATGTAACAACAAAATCCAGCCCTCTAAACCTGCATCTTTATTGCCTCCTGTTACCACATGTTTGCAACAAGTTTGACCAAAAGCACTTACACACATATTGTGTTTTCTGCACCAAACATATGTATTTTATTTTGCATTTCATGAGTTTGAAAGTAGACAAAGAGAAAAGTTCATAACCAACAAGAACAAGTTAACCAAAGTTGCAACTTTTTGATATTTTGCCAACTTAAAACTCAAATGTACTCATCTATTTTTGCACTAAACTCCGCAGGCACTCTCTGAATTTATAATCTTTTCAGCATAAATTCCTCAAAGAACCAGAGGAACTTTTCTAAACCCAAGTTAACCAGTTTAGATCAGTTTTGCTAGTACCACATTGCTTCTGCAGTAAACAGTGGTTGCCTCTGCAGTAAACAATACATCACATTGCATCTCCTCCACGTTGAAATTGACTGCATAAACTGTTAACTCCAGTTTAAACTTGTATTCAGGCTGGTGTGATGAAGACTAACTGCTGTGCACGGCCGGGGTCGCTCCTGTCTCTCAGCTCCAAATGTCGGCTGACGTTTGGCTCGGAAAAACGGTGAAATCCTCCTCGGCGTCGTGTCTGAAAGCCCTCTGTCCTTTGAGCATAATTTATCGGCCCCCTGCTGGTTCAGACATGCGCTGCGCAACACAAATCAAGACAAAGACAGGTAGCAATACGTCCCCCACTTCAAAGGCCGGCCTCTCACTGAGCCGCCTGCAAAAAAGTAAATATAAAATATCTTAAAAACATAAAAAAAACACATTTCAGCCCTAAATTGTACAACTTCAGCTGGTTCAAGTTGTTTTTACACTAACCACCACTGTATTATTTGTAATAAATTGATAACAAAGTTTTGTTTTTGTTTTTTCAGAAAACACAGTGCCATGGAGAAACATTAAAGTAGAAATATTGGACTGATATGGACCACGGACATATTTTTTAAATTGAAAATGAATAGCAAAGTGTACTGTGCACATTGTACCAGGACGTGTGTGGGTGAGTGGGTGTGAATGGAAGTGTAGGTAGGAGTTGTTATTTATATACAATTATTTTGTGTTTTCTCACTGAAAGTTGACAGCATTCAAAAAATGAATGTGTGTATAAAAGAAAAAAGTTCAGTTTGATAAAAAATATGTTTATAACAGAGTAAAAATTGTTGCTGGCTATAGTTGCTCTATAACTTGTCTGATATTGAAGTGGTATTAAGACTAGCTCAGTGATGTTGATTTATATTGTTAAAATGTTGTATTATTAAAACCATAACTTCATAAGAAGTGTGTTGTTAACATACTAGTTATTGTTAGCTTTACCGTCACGGCAAAACATGGCTCTGGTCTCTGAAAGGTGTGAAAAGTGCTTATAAACTCATTGTGGTGAATAATTAGGATGTTCTGAATGCATAAGGTAAGTGAGGAATAACTTTTAAATGAACTAGTTCTGTTTTTCATGTTTTTAAGACAGTAAAAATCAGGTACGGAGTTGTTACTTACTTATATATTGATGCTAATTAAATGTTGTAATAAAATGTGGGATGCTACATAACTTACATGTAGGGCTACAGCACTGTGACTTCTGATTTAGAGCTAAGCTACATCATTCTAATTTACAACCTCTGACCCTTTTTGTTTTGACTATGACTGACAATGCCCTTAAGATATATATATATATATAAAAAAACAC
>KN474444.1:6142-24977 GCA_000787095.1 Periophthalmodon schlosseri
CAGGTGGGGGATAGACCAGGGTGCTGCGTGGATCAGAGCCTGGGAGAGTGTGATCCCGCTGAGTTCCAGATTGAACACTCCTCGCTCGCCCACAGATATTAGTTCCAGTGACATGGCTATTTCTGGATTGTGCCTGAAGCGCGTGTGCCGATTTTATTGGACCATAATAAATGCATTAGAATATGACAAAATCTTATGCAAAATGCACTTTTTGGAGTTTTAAGGATGTTATAGTGTTGTTCCCTCATCAAAGACATACTGGAGTTTTATTTTGCTTCATTCACACTTTTTTTCCCTCTTTACCTCCTTGCCCAAGCCTGTTCTCATCACATCTCAGAAGCTTAACAGGGCTGTGTCTGGTTAGTACGAGGATGGGAGACTGCTGAGAGCACCAAGTGCCACAGTTGTATGCCAGTGGCAAAAACTGTTGTTGTGTTAGGCAAGCCACTTTGCACCCACATTGTATGAATGCGGGTACACATTCTGTCAGTCTGCCCCAGGGCAGCTGTAGTAGCTTACCACCACCGAGTGCGGAGTGAATGAATAATGCAATTGTAAAGCGACTTTGAGCTCCTGGAAAAGTGTAAGACTAATGTGTTATTATTACTGCTCTGAGCAGAATCAGAATCGTTTAATAATGACCACACAAACAGTTGGTAGGATTTGTTTTTGGTACAGCAGTACCAGATGATACCAGACTATTATTGACGAGGTGAGGATGCTTTCAATGATGGCTGTGTAAAACTGGAGGAGGATGTTGTGAGACTTTTATTGGCTTCATCTGAATGTTGCTTCCATTTTAAATTACTCTGGTTACATTTTCCCCAGATTGTTACGTCACAGATCAGAAACTCAAAAAATCTGCACAGTTTTCAAATCCATGAACCATCTCTGGACTCGTTCTGCAGTCAAATTGTGTTCACAGCAAACATATGGCTCTGTTAGCATAGCAGCCATGTTGCTGGCTTGATTTATTCAGTTTTTCATTGTTAATTCACACTGCTGACAACAGAGGGCACTCCAATGCCTCAGAAAAGTCACATAGTGCATCTTTAACTTGAAATCTGAAATATTCTGTTTGGATCAACATAACAAAATACATATTTAAAGTCAGCTTTCTATTTTATTGAGTGTATTTGCAGTACATAAAATTACATGAAAAAATGCTTTACTTTCAGCTTTTAACCATATGACATCCAATGAGTAGTAGTTTTTTTTTCTATTGTTCACCCTAGTTCGAGTAATCTTGCATCATAACACATTTTGAAGTACAAATGTAAATGATGTCACTAGAGAGGAACTATATTGTCTCACAAATAGAATCCCAGTAATCTTAATCTATCCCATCCATCACCTTCTCAACAAGGCCCCTGCAATATCCTCCCCTTTATAAATCATCTCACTTCCTTCCCACTGTGTTGGAAATAAACCGACCAATCACGTTCACTCTCTCACCTTTCACATCAGATCTTTAGCCAATAAGCCGCCCTGACCCTCCCATCTGCCTTAGTCACCTGAAAAGGCCTTGTGTTTGGATCACAGACAGACAGTGCCCTTCAGATCTGCGACTAAGCGATGCTACGCTACCAGCTAATGCTAACATGAGAAATGACTGTATTTGGGCTGACATTTGGATAATAGAGAGCACAAGTGGACGATGTGTTCAGGGGACGTGGGATCTGTCAGTGTGCGGTGCATTTAGGTGACAGGTAATTTGTCATCACCAAAGCAGGAAAGTTAGTATTGAAAGGATGTGTTCAAATTATTTAGTAGCATGAGAAAATGGAAGCTATAAATTGGAAAACTAAAGGGGAGAGTGAGTGGGGAGAAGGGGCGGGGTCTGGACTAAAGGGGAGAATGAGTGGGTGGAGGTGTGGGGTCTGGAAGTCTAAAGGGAGAGTGAGGGGGAGGAGGGGCAGGGTCTGGAGGACTAAAGTGGAGAGTGAGAGAAAAGGAGGGGCGGGGTTTGTAGGACTAAAGGGGTAGAGTGAAGGAGGAGGGGTGGGGTCTAGAACACTAAAGGGGTAGAGTGAAGGGGAAGGGGGCGGGTCTGGAGGACTAAAGGGGTAGAGTGAGGGGGGAGGAGGGGCAGGGTCTGGAGGACTAAAGTGGAGAGTGAGAGAAAAGGAGGGGCGGGGTTTGTAGGACTAAAGGGGTAGAGTGAAGGAGGAGGGGTGGGGTCTAGAACACTAAAGGGGTAGAGTGAAGGGGAAGGGGGCGGGTCTGGAGGACTAAAGGGGTAGAGTGAGGGGGGAGGAGGGGCAGGGTCTGGAGGACTAAAAGGGGAGAGTGAGGGGGAAGTTTACTTTTAACAAAGTTGGCAGTAGACACTTTTGTTTTTGTGTTTTAGGCCACAAAGCAAACAGCAGAATACACACTTCTCAAAAACATTACGTATGATATACTGGTTGGCTGATATATCTGGCCAATATTTGCACTTTTTAGCACATCTGGCCTTATTGGCTACTGGCCTTAAATCTCCGGCACAGGCTGTATTCTGTTTTGGCTAACCAGCTGCATATGAAAAGCTTTATTTTAGCCCCTTAGTGCTAAGACATAACTGCACAAACTGTAGCTACACTCTCACATTATCCAGATTGTAGTAAGACATTGTTGTGGATGCATCACATCGACCCAAAAATATCGGCAGAGCTTTTCGCTCATCGGCCTCTCTGCATTCTAAACAATCGGCTAGGAAAAAAAACATATCGGTTGATCTCTAGTCTGATCAGAGTTGAGATGGGTGAGAATGGCAAAACAACAATGTTAGTGGTTTGCTCTTACAACTACACCTCACTAAATACATTAAGCATATTGGTGACAAAGGCTTGTATATAATGCTCCTTAACAGATCCTGATGTTGCACTGGAGGAGTGTAAATATCTGAACAGTGTTGTTAGTCCGCAGATGCTCCAGTGGACTGGGCCTGCATACAGAGCAGAGGAGCAGACGTGAGATCAGCTGCAGTGTTAAACAGGAGAGACAGACAAGCCCTCAGTTCTGCAAGTCAAAGGAGAAAACCCATTGTACTTTGGAAAATTACAAATACATGGTGCCACACCTCTGCATCTCGTCTGGGTTAATCGCACCATTTTTCACGAGAAATTCACCAACAGAATTTCATCCTGCTCTTTATCATGAAGGCCCCATCTTGTGCTGTCTGAAAATAGAAACCTCAAGTAGAGAGGGGAGGAGAGAGAGTGAACCAGGATTAAACCATCCAGGACCATCCAGGACCTGGACCAGGACTCAACCAGGACTAAACCGGGACTAATACAGAACTGAACCAAGACTGAACCACAACTAAACCAGGATTAAACCATAACTGAATCAGAACTGAACTGGGACTAAACCTGGACTGAACTGGGACAAAACCAGGTCAACACCAGGGCTAAAGCAGGACTGAAGAAGGACTAAACCAGGACTGAAACAGGATGAAAGCAGGATTAAACCAGGATTAAACCACGACTAACAATGGACTGAACCAGAACTATAGGACTGAACCAGGACAAAACCCTTTTCAGATTATTTTAGTTGTCAATTTGTCTCCTTTATATTGCATCTTTTTCAAATTTCATATAATCATAGTTAACGCTCACAGCATTTTTATTATTTGTTTTGAATGGACATAAATCAGGGCGGAATTAGTTTCAAACTTTTTCCATATTCTTATTAGTTATTAAAGAAGACATATTGTGCTAGTGTCTGCTACATACTACGCAGTTGTCAGCACCTCCTATGGATAGCTGCACATCACATTAGCGAGTGGCAGGTTTTTTTATTTGTGCAAAAATGACTATGTGACGCTGCTGAATCCTACGTGTATCACTGATTGAGAAAATATAATTGGAGAACAAAGTAAGTACAGAGCCGTGGGTGGCGGTGAAAACAGGTTAACTGGAGCAATGGCGTCTTGAATACAGGAGAATAAATGTGACTGATGACTCAAACATGCATGAATCACTCTACATACAACTTGAGAAGGTAAATGAGAAGGGAAACACTTTTAAATGTATAATAATTATAATTTTCACGCACAGGTTTGTAAGAAAAAAAACATGGAAAATAGGAGCTGAACAAGTTGTGACACTTAAGGAGTAGATTTTTTCCATGTTCATGTGAAGGCTGAAAAATTCTATATAACACATATGATTTGACCTCAAGATTTCAATGCCTCTTTTGTACAAGTGATATAACTATTTAATATGTTAGTATGGCATGAATTCAAAAGATAAAATGAAAAATCAACTTTTCCTTGCACTCCAAACTACTACTACTACTACTACTACTACTACTACTGTGTGAATCCTGGAATATACTAGATGCAGGTGTGGATTTGTTGTAGAGCTGCATTATTGTCGTCGGTATTTCAATCTGACGTTTAAAGGGCCTATACTGTGCTACTGTCTGCTCTATGTTATAATGTTGTTTCCTCATCCAAAACATACATACATTGTTTCATTCACACATGTTTAATACACAAACCCTTCATATTTAGGCTGAGTTCTTCTCTCAAACAGAAAACACACAGTTCCACCTTGTGATGTCGTGCGTTAATGCAGGAAGTACTGCACTGTGTTTTTAAACTCCATACACCTTCACTAGAATCAGTTGGATCATTTCAGACATCACAAGGTGGAACAGAGCATTTTGAGCTTTGGAGATGTAGACAGACTAAAGATAAAGTGTTACTCAAACGTGTGAATGAAGCAAAACACAATGCCATGTTTTAATGAGCTAATGACATTATAACATGGCTTAAAGCTCACAAGTCAATTTCGCATAATATAGGACGTTTAAAGTGCATATGGCAGGTTTAATGTGTTTTTGTTTTACATCACTTAAGTGGTAGTTTGTGGAAAAAAAATCTGAGAAAAATAGAAGTGAGCTGTTTTCTGATCTATGTTATAATGTTGTCTCCTTTTAAAAACATCACACTTTGTTCTACGTTGTTTTTAAACTCCACACACATTCCGTAGAATCATTTGGATAATTTCCACCCCGGAATTGCCAATCTCTATTGAACAAAAGGTAAAAGGAGCTGTTAACTTGAAAACTACCACAAAATCACATCACAGGGTGGAACGCAGCATTTTGTGCTTTGGAGATGTAGACAGACTAATAATAAAGGATTACTCAGACGTGCGAATGAAACAAAACACAACTCCAGGTATGTTTTGACGCATTATGCATTGTCACACTGTGTATTAGCAACTAGTGTGCAATTGTCTGAAAAAGTATGAAAATATAGTCATTTAGGGGTGAGAAGTTAAAGTAACTCTTTCTCTGGTGGAGGGTCTGCCTCCCGCTCTCTCTCTATGGATTTTTTTCTTTTCTTTTGGAGCAGTGACAGTATTTGAATCTGTTTAACTTGTCCGTAGCTCTCACAGAGCTTTTGCACATTGTTGAAATCCACAAGTGCAGCTTTAGAACAGCTTTTTCAGACAGTATAGTGAAACTGGGGGGGACCGCCCCAGCACAGCCAATCAGAGCACTGCTTTCAGCACTTACTTCCAGGTTATCACAAAGTTCTGCTTTTACCATATACTATTTGGGGGAAAAGACAAAATTCACTCATTTACGAAGTAGTAGTTCATCTGTACTTTCATCTTAAAAGTAAATACAAGTTAGAAAGCTGCATTTCATTACTTTCCCAGGAATATTCCACAGTATGGCATTCAGTTTATCTATCTCCATGGATATCAGATCTGTGGAGAGGGGACCTCACTCACAGTAAGAATGTATGTTTTTAGCAATAAAAACACCTGAAACTCGGCAAATACAAGATTGAAACATTTAATTCCTTGCTGTAGAAAAGCAAAGAAAAATAAGATCTCCATGGAGACAAGGAGGTTACACAGTGGACCTTTACTGAAATTAATTGCCCTCTGTGGAAGTTTGAGTGTCTCCAGTTCAGTGTATTCAAATGTCTTTTTCATTTTCCATTTGTACATTTACTACCATCATTTTGCTCACAGCCACCACAACTCATTATTTAAACAGCTCGATTACAAAACAGCGTACCTCCTGAGAACGCGGTAGAAAAATGATTATGTGACGTCAATCCCATCATTTAGTCATTTTTAGATTCCAAATCCGATTGTGCCGGGTTTAAAATACTACGTCGTGTTTTGACAGGATTATACCGTGAACGTGATGATTAATAGAGCCACAGTTATAATAAGGCATGCTTTATAAGGCTGGGTTGCCAAGGTGTACAAATGAATATGAGTCGTAATTTTTGTATAATGAGGCAGAACATTTAAATATAGAAGTAGATACACTGTTAAAGATGGGTGTATTATGCAAAATCTACTTTTTTGGACATTGTTTCCTCATCAAAAACATGCCTGAAGAGTTTTTTATGTCATCCGTGCATGTTTGAGTAATTTAGCGATCTCTTCCGGTTAACTCCGCCCAGTTAGCTCCGCCCACAAGCCTATGCGACAGTTCTCATTCTTATAAATATACAAAAACAAGATACAAACCAATACACTACAACTTAACAAACCTAATACGATTTGCAGTAGTTTCATTAGTGAGGCGCACGCCGATTGTGTTGCGATAGTGAAGGGGGAGTGACTTAGCACAGAGAGCAAAGGGACTTAGACTGTCAAAAACAAAACTGATACTAATTCAACATGTTTCATAGGTTGGGCAGAGTATTTTTTTTTGGGTAGCAGTACTTGAACAATACCTGGTTTTTGGTACAAGTGGTACCTACATTTTTCCTTTTTTTGGTACCTATGTTGTATTAATCAAAATAATTAAAATGACAAAACTTATTAAGAATGTTCACACATTTCATTGAATATGATTTTTGTATGATTTGTGGTCACACTGCATAACTTTCTATTGTGCTCTCCCAGCTCATTCCAGGTTTATGCAATGCTGTTGCAAAAAAACCTGGCTAGTCCAAATAACTATGTGAATCTATCAACATTTTAAAGATGAAGGTATACTTCATTGGTTAAGGTACACTTTATTGATCCCTCATGAGGGAGGTCCTCTGGGACAACCTGTCAGGAGCAGTGAGCTACTTCCATACAGCTCTCAGGAACCCATCTCCAGATCTTGAGCTCGTCTTGGTCAGGACCTCAGCTGGAGGATTAAACCTACTGTGCATGTTTTGGGTGGATGCTGGAAACTGGAGCGCTGGGACAAACGCAACCCAAACACGGGCAGAACTCCACAGAAAAAGCCGGGCAGCCCGGGAATTGAACTTGTAAACTTCTTGCTGTGAAGCATGAGCTAGCTGTGAAGCATGAGCTAGCCACTCAGCCACTGTGCCGACATGTATATGAACAAACCCAACTCCAACTGAGCTGCCTTCCCCTGCCCTCTACTTGACCCCGTTTGAGAAGAGTGAACTTGTATAGTGGACACTACAGGCTGCAGCTGACCCCACCACCGCTCGTGTGTAATGACTCACAGAGCACTGTATAATTGCACTCAAAGAGTTGGCCATTAAAAACAAGACTTCATGTCTTTTTAAGAACTGTTGAACTTCCCATTGTCTGGAAATGTGTTCTTGTGCAACTTGTCTTTTCCATTTGAACACTTGGATCAGCCCTCTGCTGGCTACAGTGGAGAGTTAAGTACTAACAAGTGAGATATTAGCAGCCTTACTGTGAGCGGGCTTGCATCTCCACAGACCTGACTTATTTGGTTTGCTTATTTCTATGGAAATGTTCCTTTGGCTATAATATTCCACAGCATGGCATAAAATTTGCCTCTCTCCATGGAGAATGTTCCATTTTCATGGAATCATGCAGCTGATGTGCCACCCCCAGAAAGTTACATACTGTACTTTTAATGCTAACAGGTCAGATGTTTTTATAGCAACAGATTTTCTTTAGCATTCTACCATGTTACAACATTGTTTCCTCATCAAAAACATGCCTGCAGAGGTTTTAGATGTCATCCATGCATGTTTGTGTATATTAGTGATCTCTCCTGCCATATTCTAACTGTCCTTATGTTTAGCTGTAAGATTCTGTATAAGGCTCCGCCCACAAGCCTACGTCACTCATGCTCCCACGCGACAATTCTCTATAAATATACAAAAACATGATACAAAACTGTACACAGCAACCTGATGTGATGTGCAGTAGTTTTGAGGATGCACGCTGATTGTGTTGTGATAGAGCTCTGAAGGGGGAGTTACTTAATGCAGGGAGCAAAGGGAGGGGAGACTCAGAGTGTCAAAAATGAAAGTGAAACTTATTAAACATGTCAATACATTGTTTTCAGCAAATGTAGCCTTTTCAAAACAATAAAAAGTAACATGGTTATCTAAATATGTTAAGTGTTAGCAGTTAATACCCCATAGAAGTAAAATACTCTCTCTTTAAACATGTGTGAGTGACTAATAAAAGTGTGTTTGTCCAATATCATATTAATCCATGAAATTGTGTGGAGGCTTGCATGGTTAAATTAAAATACTGTTCAGTATATTACCATGCCCTAGGTTCCCCCATCAGCCTAAAACATGCATGGCTAATCCTCCAGCAAGGTACTCCTGAACATGAATAACCCAAAATGTGGAGATGAGTCCCCACTGCTCCTGCAAGTTTATAGCCCTCAAGTCGATAGTTAGGAGCTGTTGATTTTGTTAGACACTTGTGACTGATGGGTTTCATTTAGTTGTAGAATGTACTGTCAAATGAATGGGTTTAATATAAGGCACTTGTAACGTCCATATATCTGTCTGTGGAACACAAATGAGGCTCTGACAATGAAAAGAAATGTGAAGTTTATGGCCAAAAGAAAGACATGTCTGTAGAGCTGCTTGGTGAGAACTTTATCACATACGGTTTGCAGTAATGCCATTAAAAACATGTATTAACATATTAACACCCAAAAGGACAATCTACTAATGGTGAACAAGGTGGTGGCTGTCTGGAACACTGGCAATACAACTAGTGCATACTACCATTGTGTCCTTCTGCAAGACACTTCACCCATCTTGCCTAAAATAGTGTCAGCCACTGGTGGTTGTTGGTGAGAGTTGGCACTGAGCGGTGAATGAGATGCAATGTCAATTTGGATGTAATGTGTGTTAGAGGAAGTGTATGTAGCCTAGAGGACACAGAGGACATAGAGGACACAGAGGACACATACAAGTGTTTCTCATTCTCAGTATATGGACAGGCCTCATGTGAAAGCTCAGAAACTCCAGAGTTCACCCACTGAGCTGCAGAGGCTGCAGTAGCTCTGATTCATGATGAGCAGCAGGTGCTGGGGTTTAGGGAGTGACCATTCAGATTGAAACTGGCAACCCAAATGAGAGACTCATGTGAGGTTCATTTTGCTTTATCAGTAAAAGCGATATTTGATTTGAACATGTTTACTTTGTATCTGAGGATAGGTCACGTTTATGAAAAAATCTAAATCTTACAATGTCATCAGAAATCCAGAAATACTGTTCAACTTGTTTTATAACCCATTTGTAACTTCTGTGTGTTGTCCCCAGATGGGAGGCACCATGTACAACACGGGGAAGCATGTGTCCCTGCGCCCGGACAAGGCTCACCTGGTGAACATCTCCGGAGGGCCCCTGGGGTACTCCTACAGGCTGGAGGAGCTGCGGGTACACTTCGGCAGTGAGGACGACAGCGGCTCTGAGCACACACTCAACGGACAGGGCTTCCCCGGAGAGGTACTCTACTGCAAACACTACTACAGGAGAGGTACTCTACTGCAAACACTACCACTACAGGAGAGGTACTCTACTGCAAACACTACCACTACAGGAGAGGTACTCTACTGCAAACACTACCACTACAGGAGAGGTACTCTACTGCAAACACTACCACTACAGGAGAGGTACTCTACTGCAAACACTACCACTACAGGAGAGGTACTCTACTGCAAACACTACCACTACCACTACGGGAGAGGTACTCTACTGCAAACACTACCACTACCACTACAGGAGAGGTACTCTACTGCAAACACTACCACTACAGGAGAGGTACTCTACTGCAAACACTACCACTATAGGAGAGGTACTCTACTGCAAACACTACCACTACAGGAGAGGTACTCTACTGCAAACACTACTACAGGAGAGGTACTCTACTGCAAACACTACCACTACCACTACAGGAGAGGTACTCTACTGCAAACACTACTACAGGAGAGGTACTCTACTGCAAACACTATCACTAGTCACCATTATAAATTGTTTAATAGTCCAATAATCAGATCAGATCAGAAGTGTGCGTTAGCATGCTAGTTGTTGTTAGCTTTACCACTGGTCTCTGAAAGTTGAAAGTGAAAAGTCCTAATAAACTCAGCACAGTGAATCATTAGAATGTTCAGAATGCATATGGTGAGGACCACTGCATCCGTTTAAAGTTAACGAGTTGTCTTTTTCAGGTGCAGCACTTTTAATGCTTTTTTTCTTTATTTTATGATTATTTACGTTGTAAGCTCTAAACTATGAATGAACACATATGGAATGTAGTAAACATAAATTGTGAATCAACTCGAACCATGTTTTAGATTGTACATTCTAGCCACCCTTTGATCACTCGGATCACTGCTGTGGACTCTTGGCATTCCACTATAAACCCTGACACAGCTGTGAAAACCATTTTAGGAGACTTCATCATGAAGCTCACTGAGAGAAGCCCAAAGGTTTGCGCCGCAGTCAACAAAGCAAAGGGTGCCTACTTTGAGGAGTTATTTCACTTCTTTCTTTGCTGCATATATACGTCTTGCTTCATATATCTGATGTCTTCCTAATTTACAATGCAGAAAGTAGTAAACAAAGTAAAAACATGGAATGCTAAGGTGTACCCCATCTTTTGACGAACAGTGTATATGTTAAAATCATACATTTCCAATCAATTTCCTCACAAAGCCAATATACACTGCCTGGCCAAAAAAAAGTTGCCACATGGATTTAACTAAGCAAATAGGTAATAGGTTGCTGCAGTTGGTCAGGCCTAGGTTCAGTAACAGTCTGTGCTCAAAGAATGAGGTCAGCTGACCACCTGAATATACTGAATGACCAGGTTATTCCATCAATGGATTTTTTCTTCCCTGATGGCACGGGCATATTCCAAGATGACAATGCCAGGATTCATCGGGCTCAAATAGTGAAAGAGTGGTTCAAGAGCATGAGACGTCAATTTCACACATGGATTGGCCACCACAGAGTCCAGACCTTAACCCCATTGAGAATCTTTGGGATGTGCTGGAGAAGGCTTTGTGCAGCGTCAGACTCTACCATCATCAATGCAAGATCTTGGTGAAAAATGAATGCAACACTGGATGGAAATAAAATCTTGTGAACTGCAGAAGCTTATTGAAACAATGCCAAAGTGAATGACGTAATCAAAGCTAAAGGCGTCCAACGAAATACATTATTTTTGGTGGTGAGGTTTTTTTTGGCCAGGCAGTGTAGTAGTAACATCATGTTTCTCATCAATTAAACAGTTTCACTGGAGATATGTTTTGTTTATGTTACAGTAATTCTCCTTCATATTCAGTCCATCTCCTATCACCATAGCTTAAAACACTGTTCCACCTTGTGATGTCATGAGGTGTGGCCCCTTCCTCCTCCACCAAGCACTCCTCAGATTTTTTTCATTAATTTATTGGGTCTACCTTGCCTAGACTATGACTACACCAGACTGTATATGAAAAACAAGAATAGATCATAATAATTAATTGTAAAACATTTTTAATTGTAAAAGATTTTTAAATTTAAATTTAAATTTTTATAGACTAGATTTTAAACTTTGTAGAATACCAGGAGAATGCATAAAAATCCCACATTCAAGAGAAAAATATTCACACTTTGTAATTAGTCATTCAAGTGCTCCAGCTTTTATTACACAATGATATAATTGTGTTTTTTAGACACAATTTAACAATGTGCTACTTGTGACTAAAACTGATTTTTCCGCATATTAATATTAATAAAAACAATAAAAGCTTACATTTTACTTAAATATTTTGAAAAACAGTAATAATAAAAATGACATTGGAATAATACCAAATCCATTGTAATCACATGAGTCATTGCAGCACAATACAATATTTTTGACAAATACCAAAAAATAACCAAATATTGCACTGTGAAAAAAAAAATGTTCCAACGCAATATTTGATATTTTTCCAAAACAAATGAACCAAGAAATTCTATAAATGACCTACACTGGGCAATTAATCACTTATTCTTTATAAAGTCAGCACCAAAATAAGTAGCTCTGGCCTAAGGAAAAATACTGCAGGGGACCAATTACAGGTGTAAAGTATGGAGTGAGAATAGTGCATTGACTTGCCTGCAGTAAACATTTATTTGCTTATAATATTCTTCAATATTTGTTTCCAGTCTGCTCCCATGGGCTGTCCGTAAAGTAGTTTTTATATTTTTATAGACTAGATTTTAAACTTTCTACAATAGCAGATGCATGCCAAAAGAGCCACAAAAAAAATCCCACATTCGAGAGGAAACTATTCACACTTTGGTTGCAGAATGACATAACTGTGTGTTTTTCTGTACTGAGATTATAATTGAATACACAATTTTTAAAGATCCAGTTCACAGTGCACAAAACCAAATCAGCAAATCCAGGAGCATTAAAGGTGCACTGCGTAACTTTTCTGGTGGATGGCTCAATGCTCAATACTGATTCCAATACCACAATGATCATTTTAAACACTCTTTATTTAGACAATAGAATGAGATTTTCAACATTAAATAATAGTACTTTGTTTTCTATTCCCATGTGGCCTTATACCTGTGTAATCCCTCAGTCGTCCAGTAGGTTCCATAGTGGTCCATGGGCGTATACTAGTCTATGTGTCTTATACTTGTAAAAGATACAGCTCAACATCATTCTAAAGCTATTTAGAAAAGGTTAATTTCTAATCTGTGAATGTGACTTTTTTAGTATCGATACCTACACAAATGAGTATCTTGCTTTGATACTAGTTTTAGTATTGATTAGGATCTTTTTTCAACCCTAGTGGAGATGTTATTGCTTTGCCTGGAATGTTCCACATTCTGGCAGTACACTTATCTATCTCCTTGGAGACTAGCAGATGATACCTCCAGGCTACAAGTTACAGCTCAGATCTGTAGAGAGGCGAGCCGCTGGTAGTAAGAAGAATACGTGTTTCCAAGCTATGTTTGAGCAATAAAAACACCCATAACGAAATAGATGCTAGATAAATACTTTCAATGCCATACTGTTGAACCTTCCAGGCAAAGCAATAACATCTCCATGGAAACAGGTCTCCATCAGCCTGCCAGCAGCAAAGTTACACAGTGCAGGCTTATGATTCTCAGAGAAAACTGAAATATGCCCTGCTAAACTAAATGCAAGAATCCCATGTCTACAGGTCCTGTTGGTCAAGTCTGAACTACAGAGTAAGCAGCTTTTAGACACAATGTTTATTTCTTTACAACTCAAGAAATAACAGTCTTTATAACATCTTTTCAACATGCTAATATTATAAAAAAAACATGTACAATTTTCCTTAAATGATGGTTTTTGAAATGCAGAATTCCGCCTATATTTGTATGTACAGACAACTTTCCCCTTCTAATAGCAGTACTGACGCCCTCTGCTGGTAACACTGGGGAGTGGCAAATTAGTGTCAACTATCACAAGGAAACTGATATAAGCAAAAGGTACTAAATACTTAATACCACATTGATAATTTTTTTTGTGTGCATATTATTCATCACTATAGCATATGTATTACATTTAAAAACTAAACGATTTACAAGAACATTGGAGCTTACAGAAAAAAAAAATAAAAAAAATCAGAAGAAATGGAGAAGTCACAAAAACTCTGCTCTAATTGGGGTGATGTACTTGATCTACTATGATCTACTTGTTCCAAATACAATCAAATGTGTTCCTTTGAACGTCTGTTGTGTAAGTTAGCTTTTCCATCTTAAATATTTCTGATGCTATGTCAGTCCAGCCATCCACTGCAGGCGGAGTGGGATTTAGACATTTTTTTAGTGATGTTCTTGTTACTTGCCACCAGGAGGGCTTGCAACAGCTTTTTATCACTTCTCCTTTCCAAGAGAGCAACCCCACCTAAATACAGAGTTTCAAAGTTGAATGGCAGGTTCACTTCAAAAACTAAGTTTAATCTTGTATGGATTTCTCTCCAGTACAATTTTACTTTGGAGCAAGCCCAGAATATGTGTTAGTGATTCCCCTCCTCAGAAGCACACTGTCTTCAGCGTGCTAACTTGTTGGGTCCCTGGGCTGGGGTTCTAAAATATCTAATAATATTCTTCCAGCAGTGTTCTCTCCAGGACGGGGATGTGGTTGATGACCACTGAAATGACCAGATACTTTCCCATTCATCCTCAGTAATTTCAGTTGTTGCCTCCTTTTCCCATTTCTGTTTCACATATAACATATTACACTTGTCAGTCATATAAAGAGCATTGTATATTTTAACCCAAATGCCAGTTTCAGTATTTTGATAAATGCTTCTTCAGATTGAGTCAAATTTGGCATATTGCAATTTGAGGTAAAATTAAGACTTGTAGGTATCTATAAAAGTCAGCTGCCCGCAGGTCAAATCTCTTTTGCATGAAGCTGAGAAAAATGTTCTTTTCTGTGAATGACAAGTAAGTGGTCAGACCCCTCTCTATCCAGGATTTAAAAACACAGTTGCTTCTGTTAGGGGGAAACTCTGTATCATAAGTACACCATCTGAATAGAGTTATCATTTTCTGAATTTGAGCCAAATTTGCCACTTTTTGCCAGATCTTCAAAGTTTCTTATCACATATTAAAGTCTGCAAAGGGAACTTTTTTTTATCATTTTAAACTCCATTTCCTTCCATTTTGCTTTATCTTCATTACACCAATAGAGAAGCGGAACCAACTGAGAAGCATAATAATAATGTCTTAAACAGGGCCCTCCGCTCTCTGTTCATAATGGCATTGTACTGTACTGCATCCTCGGCTTCTTTCCTTGCTAAATAAAATGTGATGTTTGTCCCACTCCCTAAAACATAAAAAAAAAATATTTTATATAAAAAATTTCAAAGTAGGCACCCTTTGCTTTGTCAACGGCGCTGCAAACCCTTGGCCTTTTCTCAATGAGCTTCCTGATGACGTCTCCTGAGATGGTTTTCATTTCACAGGTGTGCCTCAGGGTCAAGAAATGGCAAATGTGCAAAGCAGGGTTCAAAGCAAATGATGAATCTAAATCTAAAACAAGTTTGGAGTTATGGGTTTATGTTGTAACGACTGGAGGGATCAAACATATGGACTTGGATTCGGATTCTTGACAGTTTATTTTTTGTTTGCCACATTCCACATGTGCCCATTCATAGTTTTGATGCCTTCATTGAGAATCTACAATGTAAATAGTCATGGAAATAAAGAAGAAATATAAATGAAAACGTGTGTCCAAACTTGTGACTGGTGTAGGTCAGTTTTCAGTGTTGATAACTGAACTGATCATTATTATAGTTAGTACAGAGGGCATATTATGCAAAATCTTTTTTATCATTTTACCATGTTATAATGTTGTTCCCTCATCAAAAACATGCCTGAAGAGGTTTTAGATGTCATCCCTGCATGTTAGCTGTAACATTCTGTGCAATGCTCAGCCCACAAGCCTGTGTCATCCATGCTCCCACACAATTCTCCATAAATATACAAAATATAGCATTTTCAAAACAATAAAAAGTAACACGGTGATCTAAATAGGTGATGTGTTGGCAGTTAATACCCCACAGAAGTAAAACACCTTTTTTTTGACAACCCTCTCCACCGCAGCAGCAGAACCATCCGCCGTCTCAGCCTCTCCATCTCCTCCTCTTCACCACCTGTGTCAAGACCAGAGGACACATTTTCCCTCATAAATCCATCACCTTGTCCGTCTCTACCTGTTTTTACCTTTCATAAGCTCATTGTGTGTCAGTACTTTGTCTTGTGTCGGTTCTTGTTGGCATATTCAGTGATTGATGGCTATAACCTTTTGAATATTAGTGCTTCATTAAAGTGCATGCGACTGGCTTTTATGCTTTTCTTATTATTACCTTGGTTGGTTGGATAGTACTTGTGGTGAATATTCACCCTAATTATCCCATAATCAATTGACAGTTTGTGAGAAAAAGTTGAAAACAAGAAGTTGAAAAATTACAGGGATTCGAGCTGCATTCTAATTTGTAACCCTCTGTCTGTGACGTCATGATTGTACAAAATTAGATCCAAAATGCATGGACATATTATTAAGCACAAGGAACACATTTTTTAAAGAGGAAGTATTATGCAAAATCGACTTTTTAGAGCTTTCTACCATGTTATAACGTTGTTCCCTCATCAAAAAACATGCTTCAAGGTGTTTTACTGTAGATGTAATCCATGCATGTTTGAGTAAATTAGCAATCTCTCCCGGGCCCTATTCAAATCCTCCTTATGGTTAGCAGTACGATCCCATCCAAAGCTTAGCCAAAGCCTACATCGCCCACGCTCCCACACGGCAATTTTTCGTAAATATACAAGAGCAGGATACGAAGCACTAAACATACACTACAACTTCACAAACCTGGTGTGATGTGCAGTAGTTTCATTAGCGCTCTAAAAGGGGAGAGAGGGCACTCAGAGCATCAAAAACTAAAGTGAGCTTTGGCCCTTGTTTACAATGAACATTTTATGGAATTACTTGTCCTGTGTCCTGTTACTGTGTCCAACCAAGAAATACAATTATGAACTCCAAATTTTTTAGCTACATTTTCAATATAATTATGTTTGGTTTTTTTGGAGTGGTTTGGTCTAACCTTTTAAATGCACTTTAAATCTGCTGTACCTAATTTTTACTGTCTTAAAAACGTGAAAACCAGAACTAGTGCGTTTTATACGTTTTGCAGTGGTCCAAAGTTATTCCTCACTTACCTTATGCATTCCGAGGAGCACCCTAATTCTTCATGGTGATGCTAACAACAACTAGCATGCTATAATTAGAAGCAGATCGTACACATTGGCCTTATTATGACCTCAAGAGCTACTTATGGAATATATCTGTGCTAGGGCAAGACAAATGTTGCTCAGATACATGCAAAAAAATCTGAAACAGGCCTTGTAAGTTTATTTTAGATAATTTGATGTTTGTGTTTCCAGGTGCAGCTGATCCACTACAACCAGGACCTGTACGCCAACTACAGCGAGGCGGCCAAGAGTCCCCATGGGATTGCAGTGGTCTCCCTCTTTGTCAAGGTCCAAACCATAAACTATTTTCATATACTGTAAACGTGCATGTGTGGTCAGCTCCACCTTAGGCCCACAGTTACTGCATGAGATACTTTGTTTATGGAGCTTTCTCCCATGTTATAACGTTGTTCCCTCATCAAAAACATGCCTCAAGAGGTTTTAGATGTCATCCATGTATGTTTGAGGAATTTAACAATCTCTCCCGGGCCCTACTCAAACACTCATTATGGTTAGTAGTACGATTCTGTCCAATGCTCAGCCCACAAGTCTACATCACCCATGCTCCTGCACGCAATTTTCCAAAAGCATGATACAAAACGATACACTACAACTTCACAAACCTGATGCGATGTGCTGTTTCATTAGCGGGATACACGCTGATTATAATGTCATACTGCTCTGAAGGGGGATTGACTTAGCGCGGGGAGCAAAGGGAGGCGGACACAGCATCAAAAACAGAAAATGAAAACTTAAAAAACATGTTAGTACGTTCTTTTCGGTGAGCATTTTCAAAACAGTAAAAGGTTGTTTTAAATATGTTACGTGTACCCCTTCTTTTGTAGTTTTTATGTCATTAAATGAAATCGTGCACAATAATTTATCTTAAAAGTAATCACATTTAACATGAGTGACCCTTACCTGGCACAGGTGTTATTTTAATACTTTTATTTGAATAGAGTATAGATCAGAAAACACATGTGCAGATGTTCATACTCTGCAGGCTAATTTGCTCATGTCAGTGTCATAAACACAAAATCACTGGTGTAACTTTAGTTTGTGATTTTATTTTTCTACAATCAACAATTGAAAGTAGTAAATTATACACAGTTTGTTTTATGCTAAAAACATCAGGCATTTCTCTTCAAACTGCTCTTTGCCTAATTAATAAACTAAACAACAATACACCGAATACACCGTCCTAATACAGCTTATGAATCATTATGAGACAATGGTTAAAGCCCCCCAAATAAAACCCCCCAAAATCAGTCTGGAGGACTAAAGAGGAGAGTGAGGGGGAAGAGGAGTCCGGAGGTCTAAAGAGGAGAGTGAGGGGGAAGAGGGGTCTGGAGGTCTAAAGAGGAGAGTGAGAGAGAAGAGGGATCTGGAGGCCTAAAGGGGAGAGTGAGGGGAGAGTATGGGCGGAGTTTGGAGAACTTAAGGGGGAGAGAAGGGGCGGGGTCTGCAGGACTAAAAGGGAGAGTGAGGGGGGAGTGGAGGGGCGGCATCTGGAGGACTAAAGGGTAGAGTGAAGAGGAGAGGGGTCTGAAGGACTAAAGGGGAGAGTCAGGACAGAGGAGGTGCGGGTCTGGAGCACTAAAGGGGAGAGTGAGGGGGGAGAAGGGGTGGAGTCCAGAGGACTAAAGGGGAGAGTTCCTGGTCTCATCACTAGGGGCGCAGATCTCCAAAGCAACTACTGCAATATTATCCTTTTTCTGATATATCTCCCACCTCTGCTCACCACACGTGCCGTACACACTGATGCATATCTGATGGGGCTTCTTCTGTTTGTGGCTGCAGCTGTCGGAGAACTCCAACACCTTCTTGAACCGCATGCTCAACAGGGACACCATCACCAGGATCAACTACAAACGTGAGTCACACACACACACATACACACACGCA
>KN474446.1:11441-27176 GCA_000787095.1 Periophthalmodon schlosseri
CCCTACACCAGCAGAGAAAAACACTGAAAGCAGCACAGTGGAAAATCCTGTTGGCGGGCCCAGGACGGAGAGGTGGAAAAGTGGAAAGCTGAGCTAGCGTATAGCTCTGACCTAGATTCAGTGGCATATCCAAGGCATATATTATCTAATCCAAGGTAAGGAAAACTCAATAAGTGCAATGGGCCACAGTATGGAACAGTGGCTATAGCAGCAGGACCACGGCTGTTGATGGACTATGGGCAATGGCAAAACTAATACAGTTAGCAGACTGCAGCGGTGTGGGCAATGGGACACTTAAAGAGAATATAGGAAATAAGAGACATTTGGGCTCTACTATGGTAAATGTATATGATAGATAATGTATGGAACAATGCAAGCAGCAGGATGTCAAATGCAATGGACAATGGCAAGACTAATAGACCGTAATTAGAAGCTGCAATACTGGCTTTCAAATGGGGGTCCTAAATGTTGTTTTTGTGACCCACACTATTCTTTATTCTTACCTATATCACATATTGAATTAAAATCCAGTAAATCTACAAAATACTGTTTTGCATTTTTATTGTACTTGGATAATAAAAAAGTAACTTGCACAGAATTATGTTACATATTATAACATATAATTCTTCAACACAATTTGTGTTGCACTTTTATTGTATATTTTGTAAATGTGTGATTACCTGTATTTACTTTAAGGTTGCCCTTTCACATCTGACCAAGAGACTACCATTGGAAATTAGCTAAAATTGGCCAAGTCGGGCACATTTACATTGTTTGATGGTGATTAATGCACATTGTCCCTTTTCAAATAAATAAATAAATAAATATAATTTGAAATGTCAATATTTGTGTAGTTCAGTCATGTTCAATTCTCAAATTAGTTGAATAACATAACTATTTCTATATACCTCTAGATTAGATACATATGAAGAGATTCATTTGCATAACCAATTAAATACAAATTTTGACATTCCATCACAGAGTAGAAAATCTAACACTGTATGCCACTATACACAATTCTGTACTCTACTTTGTAATTTCAAACTTAAAAGATTGCTCTTAGTACCTGTGGCAGTACAAATTCCAAAATTACAATTCCCAGATCAGTCTGCCAGAGTCATTATAAGTCTGTATTCATTAGACAAAAGAATGGACACAGAATGTAATGGGTTCTGAAATCTTGAGCACACACCTGGCCCTGTTGGGTTTGGCAGCAGGACTCGGTGAAGTCAGTCGGCCAAATGGAGCAGAGTTAGCCTGGCTCGCCATAGCAGGAGGTGCAGAGATTTAGTTAGCCGCTAGCTGTGCTGCTGGAAACTGTCACTACAGTTTGAATTGGACAATGCTGTTTTTCAAGTACTTCTAATTGACTGCCACAACGTGTAGTAAGTCCACTTTCTGATGATTGTTTATGTCCCTTGAAAAGAACAACAGGACATGGTCTGAATAAATGGGATTAGGTGTTTGGGAGGGAAGGGCATCTGGAATAAAACATAAATCTCTATGGTAATTAATGCTATGAGGAAAATACTTAACTGCAAAAGCTCACATGATTTAGAGGTGGGAAGATGATCAAATAAATAGATAATATTGTGAATGTTGTTATAAGGATATGCAAAATTTGAATTATAAGTATATTGTTTGTGATTTTTTAAATGAAACATTTTAATAAATATGTTCTAAATAAGGGTATAAAGTGACACTTCTGCATTTTAGTGGGTAATTTTGCAGTCATTTGTCCAATACTTAACAACACATTTTAACATAGCTGAATGGATGGAAAGTAGCCAATGGACTAATTCTGGCATTCATTAATATGCATTTCCCCTTAAATACATAAATCTAAAAATACATACCGGTACATTTTTGCCAATATTGTCTACTCCAAAGATTTATTGTTTATGTCATGTCTTTAAATTAGATGCACTTTTGTCCCAAACTTTTATACCACGGCATACATCTCAAGGTAGTTAGTTGCAAGCTAGACTTGTGCTAGCTTATCTTACAATGATGCAGAGATTTAAACATTAACATATTAAAAACATTGCTAACCATTTTCAAACCACAAATTGAACCTATGAGTATGTCGCAGCCAAAAATTCCATTCTACCAAGCAGTCTTCGCCTACTGTCTGGTTCATTGGAGGAGGAGAGGTTACTTAAAGGCTCCCCTGATAAAAGGACTTCAAGGTGTTGGAATATCCGCTGGGCAGTGGCTCCCCATTGGGCTGAGATCCTAACGGGGCCAGGAGTGAAAACAAATACGCTCGAGCCAGGGCCGGCACGTATAAGACTTCAAAGCATCCACTGCTCCACTGCCTGTCCTCCCTACGGCCAGTGTACCAGGGGCCGCTCTCCACAACCATCATGAAACCTAAACTTCCCCTGTCCTTTTTACTGTTTCTGCACGCCATTAAAACTAAATGGACAACAGAAATACTAAGCTTTTTTTCTCTTTGTACAAAGTGTGGTGGTTGTAGGTCAGAGGATATATTGAAATGCCGGTTTGATTCCAATAACTGGCAATGTTATTGTGTAATTGAGCAAGGCTGTTAACAGACCTGGCCTGCATAAATGTGGTATTGTGATTGACTGAGCGTGACAATACTGTGAATATTTTAAGGAGATTTGAGAAGAAATTTACTTTGAAATGGAAAAAAATAATGTATGTATACAAACAGTGTTGTCTACATATCTGTATCACTGAGTTAGCATGGATTAAGATTTCTCAATAGCATGTCAAATCTAGTCATTAATATGGCTAATGGAATGGGGAATATAAATCAGTCATGAGTGTGTGTGTGAATGTAAGAAAATGCAATATGGGAAGAAAAAATACCACATGATTGCCTTAACAAATCACACTATTAGTTATTCATGTAAGGCTTAAAAGTCCATGTGTGGTTTGTAGTAGCGCCAAGCATGGAAATAATTGGAGGGTTACCTTATAGGATGGATATCTAACCACATTATGCCAACAAGTGATCTATACTGTATGTATATTGTCCTAGAACAAGTATCCGTGTTTTAATTGCTCATAGTAAGTTACACTATGAAATGCTTTGTCTAACTATTGCTCCATATTTCCTTGTAAGTTGCATAACTTACTCCACTAAACTCAGAACAACCACAACAGGCTGATTGATAATCCTGAGCCACAATGAGTCTTTTCCAGTCAAACAGCTGACTCAGGACTCTTCAGCTGGCACTGCTAACTCCAGCGTGTCTCACTGGCTTTCCTTGAATGTGAGGTGAAATAATTAATACAAGTCTGGAAGACATTCTTTTTGAGAGAGGAAACATTCTGGCCCCCAGCCTAAACCAACAGAGGGAAAAACAGGGCTGAGTGCGGGCCAAAGCGAGCCTCCAGATGGGGCTACACACTGCACGCTGTGGACAAAGAGGTGAGAGCGTCCAGCACTGCAGTGGAGAGCTTATCAACACTAAACTGAGTTTGTGTCATGCTTTTGCTGTGATTACTCACCACTCTCACTCTTCTCGATGACGTCAACCACTTCGCCTGCCTGGAGGCTGATCTCCGAAGGCTCTTGTTTCTCATAGTTGGCCACCACCACATATTGTTCCAGGAGCATGGGGTCGGAGGAGTCCAAACCTGGGGTTGATGGGAAAAAACATGCCGTCAGCCAGCTGCCAGCCATAGGTCCACGAGCACGGTTGCTGGGCACCCGCTGTGCCATAGGCCAGTTTGTCACCACAGATCAGCCAATCACCAGATTCACACGGCTCAGTGCATCTTCTTGACAGTCTAGCCATAGAGCTGCAACCACCTCCAAGTCAACAAGAGAGATCATCTGACTCCCTGCGCTAACTTCAAGCATCAGGCTATTATCTGGAGAAAATCCATTGTGTTAGAGCATCCTCATGGTCCAACAACAAACGAAGGCAGGACATGAAGGCAAACACAGCCGGAATAAAGGAATAGTGAGAGAGCAGTGAGGGAAGGAGTGAGAGCCAGTTGAGGACAGCACAGAAAGAAATGGTTTCCCTTGGAAAATAAACCATCTGCTAAAAAGGCTCCTTCTCCAGCACTGGGCTGAGCAGAGGAAGAGTAGGGGGTAGTGCATACGCCAATCACACCAGCCGCCACTGGGGCCTTAAATAGAACCAGATGAAGGGGCTGGCCTCTGCCTGCCTGAAACACTAGAGCTCTGCCTGAGCCAATGAGAGCCTCAGTGAGGAGTTCAACAAGTTAACTGTGTAGGCACCAGCAATGACACACTTTTACCAAGTCTGAATCTGTAGGAAGTTTAAGCTGATCTACTGTATTTTACTGCTGTTGCATATACTGCGTGCAACACTACCTTTGTCAAACATACCATTCATCTACTTTTCAAGCCTTTTCTACCTACGTGCTCCTCCAAAGAGAAACGTGACCTCAATGTGAAATGTGGAGCATACCTTGAACTTCTAGCACTGGGTTAAACTTTCGAATAACGTCAACCACAAGGGTCTACTTAGCTAAACATGCTTGCATCAACATACACATATGTTTTCAACACTAATTCTCTGTATAAACAAACTTATCAACTTCCCTGGCAGCCACTATTTAACAACCACTGTACTGGAGTGTAATATACAAAGGTATGATTATACATAAAGAAAACAAACACAGCTAAGTTAACACTCTTTGCAACTCTTGGCATAGACCTAATATAGTTTAATTTAGTTTTATGAAAATGATATATCTACTTTGTTGGCGATTAAGTCCAGCAATAACTTATGGAAACCCAGCATTTTCTGAGGCTGAACTTGGCAGTTTTGTTAAGTACTATAAGATAATTACCCAATTTACATTTAAAACTTCCCATTTAATACCTTTCTGCTCTAAATAGATTCATTCCAGCCCTCACAGGAGTAACCCAAGCCTTCCACGCACCGCTAATGAATCCCCAATGAAGAAAAATCTATAAGCAGTGAAAATGGCTTGAGGCTAGTCCATTCTTCAGTCTGGCCCACCTGACGTGAAGTTTACAGCTCAACGTGGGCTTCTGCTGACCACCGAGTCAAACCTAAACAACACTATAGCTGCCGTATGCTTGCTTCATAATCTTTTGTTTACACTTATACGCCCCCTAAAGGTCACCAGGCTGATAAAACATTCTACTAAAGTGGTTTGTTTGCATAATGTTAAGAAAGCTATAAACACATAGGTCAAATTTCTGTGTATGCGGTCTGCCATTGTATATAGCGATCACTAGCGTCTTTTGGGGGAGGGAAAAAGTTAGCTTTGACCTACATAATTAGTAAATGTTTCCAAGAGAGTTATGTCACAGGTCCAAATAGCACTTTTCCCCCTCTAAACAGTTTATGGAAAGAGTAATTGCATTTTAGTCTAAGTGTGGAAAAAGGGGTTCTGCAGTCCAATAGGTTTTAAGGTCTTAAATCTTTAGATAAGAGACAAGCTAGACACTGTGGATTAGCTGGCTGTTCCTCCCAAATAGCTGATCTGGCAAAATGAAAATGCAAGAATGTTTGATTCAAAAATGTGGATGAAAGTTTTACTATTTTAGTAGAACTGTGAAAGACAAATACGTTTTAAAGATTGACTGAAAGCATATTAAGGAAACATAGACTTTTAAGAGGCTTTAACCATAATTGTTCTCTCTTCTCATTTACCTACTCAAAGTGGTATTTGGTCATGCATGTTTGAGTAACCTTTATTCTGAATACAAGATATCATTGCTCTAAAAAATCCTGATTTCCCCTACCCCTCCATAGACGTCCACTCTCAATTTTTTTTCTTAAATGGTGATACAGGTAGGAATGAGCAGTGTTGCTTACTATCGTTAACTGCAGCTAAATGGGGCCTGGCATGATCTCGCAGCACCGCACTGTGCTGTGATGACGTTTGTGGTGATGTACCGTAAAAGGGCAAGCAGAAATCAAACAAAACAGTTTTCAGCCAAATACCAGCGAATGGCATAAATTGCACAACTTTTGTAAAATCACAGTGTTAGATGCAAAACACTATAAAACACACACACTTCTGAGAATGGTATTGAATGGATACTTGCACTATTGATATAAAAGAAGAGATATTTCAAATGGCCCTACCCTACCTTCTTATTTCATGGCTATGCCTTTTTCACTCTTTTTAACTACTCTTCTAGTAATTTTATTAACCTGCTATTGCACAGTGTTTAAAATACATACAAACACTTTAAAAGCTTAACAAGGGACTTTGTGGTTTCAAAATTTAAGTACATGATATCAGTTACTTATAAGGTGGCAATGTTTCATGTACTATCCCAGATCAAATAAATACAAAGTATATTTTTACAGTCATTTGGGAAATAAACCACTCCATGCGGTGTGGAAGCTATTACAGGCATGTGCATATGATTTCCTCAGAATTTATACATCCAATTTTCAATTATAGTTTGCATGTTTTATTCTCTGGATTCCTTCACAATCTCAAAAGAAATTCACCTCAGTTTCCTCAATGGGATTTCCCTCAATGTAGTTACAAATATCGGCCTTAATACTGTCAATTTTGATACACATCCACTTTTCCATAATTATTTCAAGTTCTTTTAACTAGCCTGTTAGATCTTTTAGGGAAATTACATCTTGTTATTTTGCTAATCCCTTTTTATCCCTCTACTTTCCTATTGTTTTATGTCAAATGCAATACCACTTTGTTATATCTTAATAATGAGAAGTTCTTTAGCCCAGTCTTAAGCCGTTTGATACTGGGAGAAATCCATGGCTGTATTTGTTTGCGGTCTGCTTGTGCTCCCTGAGGGCCACATACTATTTCAATGACATGAATGCATCTGCTGTGCTACACTGAACAGCACTGTAGTGTCCCGGGCCCAGTCCAACAGCACATCTGCAGCTCATGAGCCACACAAAGGCCCAGCACACAGCCAATTCTGCACATCTCAAACCCGTTCAGCACTGGTAAAGTGGCCTCAGGGTGGACAAGATGGCAGCAATGCTCAATGGAAATATTCACAATTCAAAGATGTCTAGGAAAAGAAGGATTATGTAACTTTTCCGAGTCCGCCACCTGTTTGTCTCTTTGCCTGGAATGTCCCTCAGTGTGGCATTAAATCTATATCTCCAGGTAGACAAACAGGTGATTTGCCAAGACAAGTCACAGTCAGATATCAGGTATTTCTTAACAATAAAAACAAATGTAATTTAATCAACATAAGATCAGTTTAATACTGTACTGTGGAACTCTCAACATTAAAGATACATAGTGAAACTTTAATTTATGTATGCAAAAAAGCCCTAAAAGTGTCCTGTTTAAATTCATTAAATAGTCCTAAAGCAGAAAAGTTAACATTTTCACCTGACAATAATAAAAGGTCCTGGGTTCCTAAACTGTGTGTTCCCTCATCAATGTAAAAGAAAACATATTATGCTAAATTGACTTTTTTGAGCATTTAACTATGTTAAAATATTGTTCCCTCATTGAAAAATATTTAGCTTCATTCACGCTGGTTTCAGTAATACCGTGTAAAAAGTCCTTTGATTCTGAGCATTACAAAACACTCCCCGGATTGTGATGTCATAGACAGAAACCCTCCACAGTTTTTAAATCCTTAATTCATTGCCATTGTCGTTTTAAGTATGTTCTGCTTGTTCTTTAAATCATATACAATAGGTCAATCCTTCAACTAAGGACTCCTGACCATAAACCTAAACCTCAAGATCAGCTACAAATAAGGCATGTCCTGATACTGGTATTGCATTTTACACCAATATCGCAAACTGTTTAGGTATCGGTATCGACGACAAGTATTTCAATCCAGCTCTAATCTGGAGCTGCTAGCATCATTTCAAAAGCCTTGCTATTGTTTATATTCACTGTATATTCCCGCATGTATACTTTTACTTGTTATCAGCAGCAACCCTGAGTACAAGTCTCTGTATCGGATCAGAAGATTATCAGAACATCCCAACAAATATATAAACTACTGGGCTCATAATGGATATTACCAACTCCTTTAGGAAAAATTCTAAATTCTCTTGGATGTCAGTCAATGTAATAATTACAGTTGTATGTCAGCATATAGATCTGCGTTCCATCAACAATGCATAACTGTGATCAAAAACCATAAGAATGAAATATTAATATTCAACTTATCAATTTATTTTACTTTGTGCCAATGTTGTCATAGCAAGCACGTTGACAGTGATATTATACAGTCTGGGAAAAGTCTTTCTCTTAAGCCCTTCAACCCGTGTCTTCTCAAATGTTATTCTCCTGCTTCCTCCCTCTGATGATGACTTATAGCCTGTCCCTTGTGAGGATGAGGATGACGAAGAGCGAGTGCACTGTACGGGTGTAACCAGGAAGCACGTGTGTGTATCCAAGTGGGAATGGATGTAAACATAGAGAGTGGCTAATAGTGTTACAGTCCCTTCATAGCCCATAACTTGTACAAGCTATAAAATAAAACGCCCAGGAATGTGAATGATGGAATAACATCTCTGCTCCGATGCATTTTACTGTAACTGGTGTTTATCCATATGAATTTATATGAGATTTTAGTCCCAGCGTAATCGTAGTTCATTTGAAATTATCCCGTACGCTGTTTGCTTCATTGCATTTTTCTCACACACGTTTCGCCTTGTTCTGGCCCTGTCTCCCCGCTGTTGCAAAACATTTCATTTCCTGGACGAGGCTGAAATATTAGCTTTTGTTTTTGGGGCCTGTTGACTTTGCTGACGACGTCTTTACTCACCTCCGTGTGTCAGATTTACCGGTGCTTTCACGGGAGAGGTTGTTTATGGATAGCCGTTGTACATCATAGGGCATAGATTAAGACTTAATGAGAGCGTGGCCTCCTGAACTATGGCAGAGTAGTTGTGTTAAAGACCCTGTACTCGATTTTTTTCCCATGTATTTGAGCAAAATTTGTCTTGCCCCAGTACAGGTATATTGTATAAGCAGCTCCTGCGGTGCACTGTCTGTATCTAATTTGAAAGCGTTTTATTGTCCGAGAATCAGGAAATGCACGGTTAGCATCCTAGTTGTTGCTAGAATTACAGTGGCGGCAAAACTCCGCTCTGGCCTCTGAAAGTTTGCGGTGAATAATTAGGATGCTCAGAATGCATAAGTTGAGTGAGGAAAAAACATTACAAACTGTTTAAAATGAACTACTTGTTTTTTTTCCCCACATTTTTAAGACACTAAAAATCAGGTACGGCGCCTTTAAGTGACACTTTATGTGAAGTAGTCCATCTATTCACAAGGCTTATGTTAGCTTTGGTTCCTACGCAGATCATTTGTTCTGATAATTGAGAAATGAAAAGACAATCCACTACTGGGAGCTTGAATAGGAAGTGCAAACCACAGAATTGGCTGCCATCGAACTAGCCTCAAATGTGGTGAACACTGAATTTGTACTTGTCAGTCAGAGTATACTTAAGTGGAGATCTTTTTCTATATAAGTAGAGTTTAATATTGCATGTGGATATTTCAGATGAAGGTCAGTGGTTTTCAAATCTCACTTGAAGTGTGAGCTATTTGTTGTGGGTGGCGAGATCCAGGAAGGAACAGGAAGGGCATCCGATGTAAAAATCTTTTAGCAAATTAGCATGGTCAGGTTAAACATTCTCCCACTGGAAATGGACATAAAAGTAATCAAAAGCAGCAGCCAATAAAAACTACCAGGCCAACTCCAATTTATTTGCACCACCATAAAAGTACCTAAAGTACCCTCGGAGATGGGTAGTGCTCTGCCACATTTACTTGAGTACTTTATACTTTTAAATTATACTTAAAAAAAAAAAAAAAAATTCTCAGAGTAGTATTCTAGCACTGTACTTTTTACTTGTACTTCAGTAATACGTAAGTAAGTGACAAAAGCTTTATGTTGCCAGCATTACATGATTTGAACATGATTTCTTGCACCTTGCAGGTATGATTTTGTTTTTTTGTTCTTTTTTCAATTTCTGTAGTCTTTGCATTATTTGATGTTTTATTTCTTCAAATTAAAAAACAGATGCAGACCATTACACTTGCAAAAGTAGTAGTACTAGTTTCCCGAAATTCCTTTTAATTCTTACTTGAGTAATTCTTTTCACTATTTTCACATTTTCACTATTTGCACTATTTGTTCAAGTTGTACTTGAGCAATATTACTTTCTTGAGTAAATTTCAGCTACTATACCTGCCTTATTATAGTGATTATAAACAGCTTAACATACTTTACAAAAACATTACATAATAAAGGCTTCAAAAAGTTGTTAATATAGAACAAGCCTGGATGACTGAGGGATTACACTGTAAATCAAAATATGAAAGTGACAAATGCCTCTTATCAGTAACAGGCCTCTGCCTTGGATCTATTTTCATCAGAGGAGAAGCACAAGCACAACAAAGGCACACTTCACCACTACCAACTGTTTCCCCATATTTACAGTAGGTGTGAGTGAAATAATACTTATAAACTGTACTTTGTATGTTTGTGGAGTCCCCATGTCTACTGGGCACTACATGAGTAACTGATCATTCATTGAGAAACACAGATGGCACAGTGTTTGCTTGTTGGTAGCGCTCCACTGACTTAATAGTTTCCTCAAGCAGTTCAAACATCTTATCCATCTGCACATATATACAAATAAACACTTGGGCGCCCGGACCCGCCCACACAACCACCCAACCACAAGTTAACCCTTTACTACCCGCTAGCATTTACCCCATAACTGTGCAGCTGATTGCCCCCTAGAGGTCAAATACAGGCACACACGTATAAAACAGCAGAATGGTTTCCACTTGCCACGTAACCCTCCTCTGCTCTTCTCCCCATCTGCTTTTCACATGCACTACATCCCCAAGCACTCAAGCACTTTTTCCCTATAGTCGTTTTGGATCTGGCTGTTTCTCAGAGTTCATTGATTAGATTTTAGGAGTAGATTTATGCCTGTCCTCAAACATGATATTGAGACATCGTGCATACAAACAAGTGGTTCAAGGTTTGTATGGGATTTATAGGGTTTATAGGTTTATAGGGTTCTATGTAACATTTCTGGCTAAATTGAGTTATTCATATATTGTTATTTCTGAATACCTTATGTGCACTTTATATCCAGGATTTTGCAGGCTTTGGTTTACGTGACACAACCCCATTTCCCTGTTCCACTGTGCTCTGTGAGTGGTCAGAACTTTAAACCTGGATGTCTCAGAACATCCCAGAACACAGATAGAACCCTCTAATTTTAAGGTGACAATAAGTATCATTGATTAACTTGGTCATAAAAAAGAAACCAAAATTAAGAAGAATTTAAACTTACGATCAAAAATTACTATATCTATATCTATTAACTTCAAGGTACAGTATGTAACTTTCTGGAGGTGGCATGTCACCTGCATGATTCCATGGAAAAAAAAGTTAAAACCACACTTAGGAACATTCTCCATGGAGATAGATATGTTTTATGCCACACGGCGGAAGATTTTAGCCAAAAGAACAACATTTCCGTGGAAACAAGCAGGAGGAAGCCCTCCTCCAGGCCAAATAAGAGTCAGGTTTGTGGAGATGCAAGCCCGCTCACAGTAAGGATGCATGTTTTTCTATGTTTTACAATGCAATAAACGGAGCCAACATGAAAATACATGATTTTATGTCTTTTTTGGCTAAAAATGTACATACTTTGGCTTTAATTAAACCATTTCAGAGACTGTGGTAGTTAAATGGGCAAAAATCTAGACTAGCAAGCATGGGTGTTGTTGGCCCATTGGCTCATGAGAAAGTGGCACACCTCGGCTAACCGAACAAGAAGCTAGCAATGGCTTAATTTCTTCATTTTAGTGTATTTTTATTACTACTTTACTATACTTAACTGGTAAATATAGAGTACCCGAAAGAAATATGAGGCATAAACTGTGTCCATATGAGTTACTTTAGCTGTAATTCAAATAATGTTATGTATAACCAGACTAAATGTTTTTCCATTCCAAGTTACTAAACAATACAAATGTCAACAGTGGAACACACATTTGCTTTCCCATACACTACATCCTATCTATAAATGTGGAAATGCTAAAAGAGTTATTATGGTAAATTTTGCTGTCCACTGCAACAGTTTTTGATGCCGCAGCATAATGAGTTTTGCCTTTGGGTACAAGCTCTGGAAATAATTACAGCCCAAGGAAGCTAATGGTCACTTACAACATGTTAACAGCATGTACAACAACTGCTTGGTCTAATAGTCTTGTACTGCAATTTAGGCCCTACTAAAAAGTCTAAGAACATAACACAATGGATCGTTTTTGCTCAATCATTCAATAAATTATTCGTTACAGTCTGCTGCCTATTCTATTTTTATATTGCCCTGAGTAGTGAGTTCATATCTTCGTTACAAGATTTATGCCATCCAACAAAAACGAGCTCTAGTATCACATCTTAAAGGTACACTGTGTAACTTTTCTGGTAGAGGGCACTTGCTTCAGTAAATGAAGATATAATTACTGTAAGAATGCATGTTTTTCAAGGCAATAAAATGGGTGGAATGAAATAAATGCTAGACAGATAAGTGTAATGCCATACTGTGGAACGTTCTTGGTAATAACATCTCCATGAGGACAAGCAAGTAGCATACCCTTCACTCCACAATTTGCGCAGTGCACCTTTAAGTGTGTTTACAAAATTCAACTTGAAATTTACACCCTTACCTCCTGTTTTTCTCTGTTTTGGAATTATTATAGGTATCGTTCACCGCAATAACAAGTAACTCACATCACCCCATTTAACTTTTATAACACAATACAACAGATGACAATGCTACAGATGTGTTCCACTGAGCCATATAATTATAATACATGAGCAAATCCCAAAGAGGATGACATAACTCTATATCAACTATCAACATATGTTCCTGTTCCTGTACGGCCACGTTTGTGTCTAAAAACTCAAACACTACACTGCAAAAATATATATGTTAGTTCAAATGTTAAAGGACACGTATCATGCAAAATATATTGTTTTTGTTTGTTTTTTCATTAAATTTGTTTACAATATTGTCTTGCCCAGAGTCTCAGAAATAACTCCACTTCAATTTTCCCCAAATAGTTATGTCACAGGTAAGTCCATAAATCACAGTCAGACATTTTCTATTGTCAAAATGCATTAATTACGACTGCGTGTTTATATTAGCATGCCAGTCGCGCTGATTAAATGGCTAGTTTTTTATTTTATTTTTTTCATATTTGATTTCCACTGCTGCCAGTAGATGGCGTGCTAACTCCAAATCTAATTAGGGGAAGCACAATTAATGCAAAATAATGTGTGTTTTCTATTTAGTCAACCAAGTAAAAATTTTGGTCCAAACAAGACCACTTTGAAAGCAGTAACAAATCTGAAGACCGAATCCTACAAACATTAATCAAACCTATATTAATTTACCAAAATTAAAATTCTGAATTCCAGTGATTTCAATTCATGTACACTACCAGTTAAAAGTTTGGACACAGTTTATTTACTTGATTACATTGTACATTGTAAATTCTTAATGAACTAAAATGAAACTATGAATGAACACTTGTGAATGTAGTAAACAAAAAATAAATTAAAAACAACTCAAAACTTGTTTTAGATTTTAAAAATGTTACAATAGCCACCATTTGCTTTGAGCCCTGATTTGCACTTTGGGCATTCCTTAACCCTGACACACCTGTGAAGTGAAAAACATTTGAGGATACTTCATCAGGAAGGTTATTAAGAGAAAGCCAAGGGTTTGCAGCGCTGTCAACAGAGCAAAGAGTGGCTTCTTTACAAAAACATTTAGTTTACTTATTTAACTTTTTATTCTTTACTGCATAATTCCGTACATCTTGCGATATTATATTACTATATATTTGATGTATTGCTCTATATTGTACATGATATTGAGATTGTGATGATTATTAATTGCTGATACGGCTAGTATTATTATTGATTTGCAATTGCTATTGATTGATTTTTACCTAAACTTAGATTGTGTGCACACTGATAATTTATTGACTGAGGCCCAGGGTCCTGTGTCCATACAGGCCAGGTTCTCATTCCTTGATGGCGAGCTATGGAATAACCCTCGAGCCTAAATCTGAAGACTTCTCTCTACATCGAACTGCACCTGCTCTGGTCAGGCCGAGTAGGCGGCTCACTGTAGCCAATATTTTTGCCTCGCATCTCACCTGTTGGTTCATTTGATCCAGTCTACAGTCTACCCCAATGTATTTATGAACTATTAATGTGTTTGGACTCTTAAACTGATCGCAGCACACAAACTGAACTCAAGGGGCGGTTGTGGGGTATTCGAACTGAACTAGCCTGATTGTACATTATCATTGTGAGTCGCTCGATGAACTTTTTTTGTATCTTATTTGTATGAATGGCCATTCACCATTGTCTGTCTGTCTTAACATTCAATATATGGTGCCACTTAAATGCAACGTAGCGTCTCTGTCCACTCTCTCTACGAGTGGTCTCTGGTCTTCTGGTCCTAGCCCAACATTCTGCACTTTGGTCATAGTGCTACTACTAATACTACTACTTGGGTCTATAGCTAATATACCCGTTACACTTCCATATGTTTAAAAAATACAGAGAGTAGTATACATAAAGAAAAAACTGCATTAAAAGAGAAGGTGTGTCCAAACTTTTGACTGGTAGTATAGATATTTTGCCTTTTTTTTTTTTTTTACATTTTTGGAGTGTAGTTATGACAAATAAATGTTGTGTGAGGACACGGGACACTGATGGAGTGATTTGGACTATTACGACCATAACGGCTCCTAATGTATTTTCAATATGTAAAACTGGACTCGCCGAGGTTGCCAGGTACAAAACAGCTCTTGAAAAATCGGAGCGTTGCAGTTTTGCGGTGGGGAGCAACATTCTGGACTTTGGGCCAGGAGCTCAGTGCAGTCTTCGGGGAGACCAGAAGCCTGTAATTATGGAGAGTCTAAGCTGCAGCTACAGCACAAATTCACCGCAACCTCCGTGCACTTTATCTGCTGTCCGACTACAAGGGACAGATCAATCTCTCAGCAGTCTAGTGTCCAGGCAGGGGACAGTGATGACAGTCTGGCAATAGGCTATGGAAGTCCAGTACAGAAGGTATTCAGGGTTGGGTGCAGATAATAAATCTGCAAGAGGACCTCACATAAAACTTATAATTTACCACTATGCATCCCAAATATGTCCATGGATAGTTTCGAAGACTTTAGCTACTGTGTTTTAGAGAGGAGGTTGTGGATTCAATACTTTAGAGGCACAAGGAAATGTACAAAAATTGTGTTTTGAAAAAAAATAAATAAATAAAAAAACTTGGCCACTGCAAACAAGCCAGTTTTGTTGTGTAATTGTAAAGACAAATGGTCCATATATCTTCAGGAGTAAAAGTTGCGTGAGTGATAACCATTAATTTACTACACTGAAAGTCAAAGTAATATCTATGTAACTTTAAATTACACAGATTAATTTCCCTGGATTTAGGTGGATTTAAATCATTCATTGGAATGATCTACTCTATTCAAATATATATTTTTACAGGGACACCTCTTCTCAGATCTGACCTGTCACTGACCCTGGTGGCTTGTTCTCATGGAGTTGACTATGTGAAGTTTAATGCCATTCAGTGGAATGCAGCCATTCAAAGTCACAAGTGCATCTTTAAAAAATTATGTTAATTGAAAAGAAAAAAAAAAAACCCAAAACATCTTATTCAATTGACAAAAAATCTTATTTACTCAAATCAAGATAACATATTCTTA